>VZUI01047448.1:2500-91778 GCA_013401135.1 Cettia cetti
GAGACCAACATATATTTTGCAAGATTCATGCAATTCATGAAGAGGTACAGCACTGGGAAAAGCACTCCAAATTTCCTAATTACTGAAATGCTAAGAGATTAATGAGCTCACTGGGGAAGAGAGGCCTCCAAAGAAACCTGCAACAGATGCCACAACATACAGAGAAAATTACTGCATTTAGATAGCCCAGCTGAGAAAGTAACATGGATAGACTTTACAAAGAGCCACAAATTTCCTATGAATACTGACATACAAAATGAGTTAACTGATCCTGGAGTGCATTCCCTGCAAAAGACGGATGTTAGGTGTCACTGCACACACTCAAATACACCAGTTAATTCAAAGTGAACAACCAACTTCCTTCTGAAATGACAACAAATGTAAAATTGAAAAAGACATGCAAAATTGGATTCAGAGCCTTTCTTCTGTGAAGACCCATGGTGTCCACAAATAATTTTCACACAGTGTTGTATTCATTCAAATATTATCTCCAGTTGTATTTCTCAAGGTGGCTAAAATTTGGGAGTTAACCAAAGCAGGTTGACTCTTTTTTACAGTGCAGCAAGCCCAGGCAATCTTATAAAATCAGTGCTCTGATTTTTATATATGCTATGCAAGCAGAATCTCACCTGTCATGGTGTCTTTCCTAGAAGTGTGTTCTCCTTTATTTCCGTGGTAAGTGGCATTAGTTCCAGTTGATTCATAGTCTGTTTTTCTTTCTTTTAGGCTGATCATTTCCCGAGGTGAGGCTGGGGCACTTGCTAGATAACAAAAATGGATTAATTTTTTTTTTATAATATATAACTAAATGTAGGGTTTAACTCTTGAGTAAGTATTTCAATAAAGTTTATATCTGTTAGTCTTCTAATATGAAGCTGATTGAAGAAACACTACCATATTATCAAGGAGAAGAAGAAATGCTGTTATTTCATGGGCAAAGCAAATGTATTAATTGGACAATCAACTGCAAACATAATTTTATTTCTGAATTAAATTTCTTTTTATTTCCATCCAACATCTAAGATGATCTACATTAAAAAAAAAATAAGTACAACAATATATTTTTTCTCCTTTTGCTTTTCAGTTTCTCTAACTTGGCAAAGCTTTCTGGTAGGAGCATTCCCATTTTTTTCTCAAAATGGTTACTTTATTTCCCTTGTCAACTTTCAACTGTGTGGAAAAAACCTTACAAAATTGTTTTCTTCCCTTTTCTCTTGAAAGTAAACAAACCAATTAAATTATTCTAATGGAAAAGTGAAGAAAAGAAAGCCTTTTCCCCCCCTAGAGAACATATACCAAAGAATGCCTATCAATTAAAGGTAACTCAAATTTCTCTGTCTTTAAATATCCATATGTGCCATTAAAGCAACAACCGTTACTTTAAGCTATTTTTATTAAAACTAAATCCTTCATCGCCTATACTCATGGTACAGCTAAAAGGAGGAAAGTACAGGTAACAAAAAAGAGAGCTGGGTTTTATACTCGAGTCTCACACACTGGAGAATGTGGAGGTGATCACTGGCACCGATCATGAAGCTTTAGAGCTTGCAATACTTAGGAAAAGGAGAAAGGCAAAAGAAAAAAAACAATGGCCTTCAAGTAAACTGACTTCAATATATTTAGGTGTTGGTAGATAAAGAGCACTTTCCCTGTGGTGGACGGCAGGAGAAGGAGCACAGGGTGAATGGCAGAGCTCCCCAGAGCCTCGTAAGGGCACAGAGGTACAAAAACTACTAAAGTGCTGCTGCTTATCCCCATACACTCCCTTGCCTCCATCCAGTTATTTGATATGTAAAAAGAAGCTCAAAAAACAGTAACGATGTCTTTGTTCAAAAACAAGGAAAAGAAAAAATTTAAAAACGTAATGTTAAAAATCCTAAACTCTTGGTGAAGCTTGACTTTGAGGCGTATCTTCCATCACCTCCAAACTATGTTACTTTTTAGTTAAGCAACAGTGAAGTACTTGCATTCAACCATGGAGCAGGGAAGCACAAGTGATGTTGAGTTCTGCTTCAATTGGTTTTTCTGGCCCTGGCCTCTGAACTTACAGAGCAAATGTGGAACAGATGTTGTTTCTTATGAAGCCATTAGAACTGGGGGTTGCTTTTAAACAGTTTGTCAACAGTGATGTAAATCTAAAGCTGATAATCCGACAGATAGAAAGAAACATGACGTTAAACTACCAAATCAGCTAATGGCAGCTTGAGTCTAATGGGGAGCAGGCCACAATGTAAACCTTGAAAAGCTGCTAGCAGAGAGACACATTTTGTTTCACATACTCTGGTAATGCTTATAAATACTCTGGTGTTTGGAACAAAATTGACTGATACAGATAAAATCATCTCTCTCTGTTCCCTGTGGGAATTTCCTCGCTGTACCCATGAGAGGAAAACTACTTTCTGGCAAGCATTAAAATGCAGAAGCACCCTCTTCCAGAGTTTTTACCAGAAGCAAAGATGAAGACTTTGGTTGATATAAGACTGAAAATTGATATAATGTTTTTCTGTTCTAATTCTTAAAGAACACAGAAAAGAATGCAGAGCTCTCTACAGTAGTTTGAGCCTGTTATCACCCTGTCTTAGGGATGGACAGGATGGTGTGAGTTCGTTTACTCCAACTCTTTACCCCAAGGTCGGATCCACAATACCAACATAATTCTTGACAGATTTTAATCTGGAACTAAAGATCTCTAATGACAGAGATCACATAACTGCTCTAAGCAGTCTGTTCCAGTGCTTTCTTTCCCCACTGCTAGGAAATGTTCCCTGATGTCTAGCCTGACTCCTTGCTGCTCATTATTTCCATTTGTCTGCTATGAAGGCAGAAAAAGTTCACACCATTCCTCTTCACGGCTGGCTGTTACGTGCTTGAAGACTTGGTGTGTACCTCTTCCCACTGTCTCCATCTCATGTCCCTCTGACTTGAGTTAAATAATTACAGTCCATTCAGTATACTTTCATATCCTGATTTTTCAACCTCCCCATTCTGGTGTGCAACTGACAAAAATCTCCAGATAATTTCTAAAGAACTTTCATCTAGTCAGAAATTATCCTTATAATTTATTTTTAAAGGATTTTTTTTCCCCTTTGAACATTACCTGCAATTTCTCAGGATCACTCTGAATTTCAAAATGCCCTTCAAAGAATATGAGTTTCTTCCACGTTTATGTCACCCACAAAGGTAATAGGTAACTTTTGCACATTATCTGGGTCATTACTAAAACCACTTAAGAGTACTGGACCCAGGCTAGGCTCCAAGCACAGCATTCTGCCATTTTGGCAGTAAACAATACCCATTCCTTGTGAATGGTTTTCTGTAAGTTTTTTATTTACCACACAGTGTGTTTTCTGAACTGTTGGCTACTTTGCCTTAGGTTTGTCCATAAAAATGTTGTGTCAAAGAGTCTTACTGATCATAGGATGTTCTACTGACTGACTTTTCTATCTGCAAAGTGCTTTGATTATGTTGTAGCAGAAATTCAGATGGATTTAATAAGAGCAACTGGTTTGCATTTGATATGGATGCTACCAGACACACAGCAACTTACATTATTATGTAGAAATATATACTCCAAGAATTAAGTAATATGTTCCTACTACCTTTGAGCGGCTCAGGTTCTGATTATTTGTTCTAGCAATTTTCTAGACTGACGCTGAGCTGACTGATAAGTGCTCTTCTTCCTTCAGAAACAGTCACAATTATTTGTGCTTTTCCAGTCTTACGATAAGTGATGATGGCAGTAAAATTTCATCCAAAATTTAGAGTAACAGAAGTGAGAAGATGTCTCTGGCAAGAGAGAGATCTAAGATCTCAGGCCCAGACATTTCAAGTACTTTGCACTTATAGTCAAGATGAGATTTTAGAGAAGAAAAAAAGGAACAAGAGCCCTTTACAGACTTGTGTAATGGCAGATTTTAAAAAGAGAATAGCAGCTCTCACTGTACTTCTAGCTACATTTTCACATCTCCTCAGTTGTGGTGCTGCAGGACTAAAATGCAGCTTCTCAATAATTAACAAAACAATTTTCTTAAAAAACAGACTATGGCATAATGGTAATCATAATTTTGGCAATTTTAATCCTAAACTCTTGGTGGAATGACAGCATTTGAATGAACAAGCAACAGAAAGGCCAGTGAAAGACTGACAGTGCGCTCTGTTTATCTGGAAAATTTTTCACTGGGAATGGCTTTATCTAATGAAGGTATGTCCTACCTTAGAATAAAGGGGAAGGGGAAGATTACCCAATTTCTAGATAAAAAAATTAATTTGCACTATGGCATTAGTTGAGATACTTACATTAGTTCATTGTGCAGATCATAGAGAATTGATAATGACTGGTGTAAAATATGCTATCAATGTTACAGGATGAAGTCTAGACAAATCTGTGAAACTTATATATATGTAGGTGTACACACATACCCGGAATAAAAGCTGACAAAAGTCTTTAAACTTCTGCTAAGTGTGGAGAATGCTCATAAACCACATAACAGCTTTCATGACCAGAAAGTGAGGAACAGAATTTCCTGGTGCTACCAATGGATACCATTGTCCTGAGATCTAGTCGGGTAATCCCCCTCAAGAAAACACTTTGGGAGAATTTATGACAAAACGTTATGGAATCATCTTTCTTCTGTAAAACTTTACCAGGTGCTAATGAAAAAAATTAAAATCCTGTTTTGAACAGGAATTTGGTGACAGTGAAGAATACACTTTGTGCCCTTCCACCAGAGTTAAGAACAAATCCATATGTCAGGGCAAATGACGGTGATGGACTGATTAGCTCTGCCTCTGCTTCAGCCGGGCCTTACCTGAGCGGTTGTTTGGAGACATGCGCACGGGAGAGATGGAGGGCGTGCGGGATGAGGAGTACGGTCTTTGCCGATCCCTTTCTATTGTTGAAGATGAGGCTACAAAGTGATACTGTGACCATCCATCCTGCAACACCAAGAATCATGACAAAGGTCAGTGAAAATGCCACACAGCTCCCCGCTTTAAGCACAGGATTTTTCTCTGGTGTTTTCACTACGGATACACCTGTAGGCTGCTGTCCTCTTCCTGCCACTGGGTGGTAAATATAGTTAGTGGTGCAGGACAGGATGTGCTGACTGTACTGACACAGCAAGATTAAAAATAAAAGTAGAAAGTTCTATAAAATAACTCAACTCAGCCTCAAATTATTAACACTGTTTTATGCTATTTGTTTAATAGTTCTGCCTTTTTTCCCACACTGCTATTTTCACATTGCAAACAGCATCCTGGCTTAAACTATTTTTCATTTTATAGGGAGGTTTTGGAATAAGTAGATTGGGAAGTTCCAGGAATACCAGACTGCACATCAATTTAGCTTATTTATACTAACTGCCCTTTTGTTCACACATGAGAGAAAAAGAATCAATGCATTTTCGTTGTTTGAATTTTCTTCAAGGCATACAGAATGAAATTCTATTCCTTCTATTTAAAACTATGTTAATGGTGATGTATTTGAAAAAATGCAACAAAGTAATACAAATACTAGAAACAGCTAGTTCAAAAATAAAAAAGGAAAGTTTAAATAATTCATGTTTTGTTCCAGCACCATAACATAGTGTAATAATACAAAATAATGTACTTCGCATTTTTAAAAATGTATTACATATAGTCTGGAACTATCATGAGAGCATAAACTGACTCCTGATACTGTTCTTATTAAATTACAGTATTTCAAATGCCTTCAGTATTGATAGATTGCAACTGTCTTTATCAGTGCCTCATGTTAAATCTAAATCAGTAACACTGAGATTTCCCAGTCTCACACAGTTTTAAAAATGCCCACTTTCTGTTGGGCTCAGTGCTAAACAAAAGGTTTTCAATGAAATGCTGAATAAAAATAAACACAATAAAACATTACCAAAAACCAATTCGAATTTTCCTCTTGCTTATAGAAGAATAATTAACGGTTGGGGTAGTAAAGAATATTCCCACCCCTTAACTCAGCTACTCCACACATCCAGCAATGAATCCCACCCCTTCTCATGCTCTGCCTCTGCACAAGGTATCCGTCCACAGAAATCACGGGCACCTCACTCTTGGAAGAAAAGATGGCTTGAAAACCCCCTTTTCATCAGACTCTTAGAAAAGAGAACGCAGCAAGACTGTGACACAGCAGGAGGGAAGAAGATACTCATACTTCTTGTAGAGGGAAATGCTATAAACAAATTAGGACAGATAGAGGTGACACCCAACTACAGGTGCTAAATGACTGTACTCCTCATGTAATGCATTTGTACAAACAGGGATGTATCTCAGCTACAAATTCAAAGACAAGAATGAGGAAGAGTGAAATCTGGGCTATGGCTTTTACAGTACCATCAGGACTTCCCCTGGAGTCAGTAGTGACTGTCCTCCATCACTCATATTCAGGACACTTCACTGAACTGCACCTCATATTTAATCACAGTCATATAAGAAAACAAAAGGGAGAAATCAAGGTAATTAATAAAAAGTAGTAAAAGTACCTTGAAAAAATAAATACTTGGTTTTTAATACCACTTCCTTAACCCAAAATTTTCTATATGCAACCTTTCCAAACTTCTAAAAGAAGTTTCTACACAAACCACATTCTCAAGCTAGAGGGAGGGTTCATGATAATGGAAGAAAAACATCTGTGAAGCCCAAAGTTCTTAAATCAAATTGGAAATTACTATATATGATATGTATATACGTATAAAATACATGTACTTTAAAGAAGATATAATAGTTTATAGTTAGAGTTAGAATGAATAGCTTAAGTCCAATAATCTTATCCAATCACCAAGACTACAAGTAATACATATAGCCTTAATTTTTTGTCTCTGGTTAACAATAGCTTGTGCATTGAATTCTCTATTATAAAACTGAAGGAGCAAACATGTGAAAAGCCCATGCCTTTACCTTGATGAAGAAAACAGTTTCCTCCTTTCCCCTTCTTTGGGGTTAGAATTTCTTACAAAAAAAAAATACAAGCAAGACGACTATATCTCATTCTGTTGTAGTTTTCTACAACGGAATTTATTTCTGCTAAAAAAAGATTTTCTTTTAAACAGACTGAAGAAGAGGAAGCTATGAAGAGGACAGACTTTTGATCTGACAAAAGGAAAAGGGGTGCACTATTTATTACTGTCTGCCTGCAAAACAAGAGACATTAACCTGCTTACATAGAGCAAGGTAGAAATGCTTCCAGTTTTGTGGATCTGGATACATTCATGGCCAAGTATACTCTCCATTTGCACTCTTGCTTCTCCCAAGTAAAACCCTGGTATATTGTTCAGAAAAAAGTGATGAGAGTCCAAGTCTTTCTTGCTGTTGCCCAGTCCATCAGTATTGTGTACATTAATACCTGCAGCCTGGTTCTGGTGGGAAGCAGATGAAATAAATCCCTGCCACCTGCACTGTCCCACAGACTCTGCAGGAACAGCACATGACACCAGTTGTGCTGTGCAGGATATCAACAGCTACTTTGTCAACCTTGCTTCCTCAGTGGATGTTTTCCCTTCTCTTGCTGGCAAATTTTCATTTTTCTCTCTGGTGACAGTAGTGCTTCTAATGAGGTCTTCAAATAAATTCTGCTACAAACTTGCAAGCCAAATCAGCTCAATAACAAAAGCGAGGCAAACAATAAACTCTCAGATGAGTTTTGTACTGGCTTGGCATAGCTTCGGACTAAACAAGGTATAATCACCATATGACGACATTCATGGTGTTTTTCAACAGGCTGTGGGCAGCTCCCAGACCTCACAGTATTTCAAAACCCCAACACTTTAAAGTCATTTATCTTTAGCTTCCTTCTGATGCAAAGAAGAAGCTTCTTTCCTTGTAAAGGTAAACAGTTTGTAACAAATTTATTAAAACTATCCCCATCAACAATTCCAAAAGCTATTAGTATTAAATATTGAAACTAATTTTTAAGAGCCTAAAGAGGCTATTTTCAATTTAATGGCTAGATAAATACCACCTGACATGATGGCTGCTTTCATTAGTTTGTTTCAGGTCTACTGCCTGTAATGAAATGTAATTAAATTGATTTGGGTACTTAAAGGTACAGTATACAGCAGCGTCCTGCAGAGAAGAAAGCTAAGTCAAGACCAAAGTATGTGAGACTGAATTCAAGAAACCAATTTATTAGCCACAAGGAGATGAAGAGTAAGACAAAAGGACTTGACAAATTGGAAAGCAACTCAATGCAATTCAGTTACAGAAAGAATATATTTGTTAAATGGCAGTAATTAATTAATAGGTGACAACTGCACACTACAGGAGGACAGAGACAACCAGAGTACAGAAATACCATTATACATCATTCCAATGCATCTTCTACTGGGCATTTGCCTGTGTTTTGACTATACTGAATATATCCACGATACTATTATATCAATTATACTTCATTAAGTCCAAATGTTAAAGCTTGATTGGCAGTGACATGTTTCTGACAACATCCTCTTGGAAAAGCTGCAGGATTAAAATTGGGATGGGAGGTGGATGATTGCTATAGAAAATGATATTGTAGTCTCTCTGATCACTTTTTACAGGGCTTAAGGGGTGAACAGGTTCTTTATCTCCTTTCTCAAATTTCAGTCATTTTGAAAAGAAATAATTTTTTTCAGGCCCATGGGAAAATAATTATTTTCTCAGGGTGGCTAAAGTTATTGTGCCAAACATCTATTGCACGTGTCTAATGAAAATATAATTTTTTCTTTCTTTTCTTGATATTCTCTTTGTTTTTAAAATGTAAGGGCAAAATGGAAAACAGATTTCTATTGTGTTTGCAAGAACTTCCAATTTTCAGAAGTCACTGGTAGTAAAGTCTTTGATTTGAGGAGATGAGAGCTCCTGCCTGACGAATTCACAGACAGTAGAGGAGTGAGGTGGCCAAGGAATCTCTAGGAGTCAGGCAGAGAATGGTGCCTAACCTGGATACCTCACAGCATCCACCCAGAAAGAAATCCCACAATAGCCCACGTACTAATAGCCATGCAGCAAAAGTGAAAACAAGCCCTTATCCTCTGACTAATTATGCTGATCAGCTGCTATCAGAAGACACTGACTTGAAAAGCACTGAGTGCTCTAGAAAAATTGATGTATGATGGCTGTATGCTGGCTCAGTATCTTTCATTGTTGAAGAGCAGAGTCTGCTCTGACTCCTGGCCACAGGTGTTTGAACATTGTTAGGAACAGTGAAGAGCAACTTCCTGTAAACAGAAAATTCCTACTAGAGAGAAAAAAAATACAATTATACAAAGAATCCATTAAAAAAACAGCTAAAGCCTGAAAAGCTAGTGTGTTGTATCCTGCCTTCCTGAAATTTACAACCTCTCTAGCATGCTACTTCTTTCTTCAGGTCTGATCCTCTTTAACCTGATTTAATAGACATTTTACAGACAACTTGAAGCACATAGGACCAGACTTGCTTCATCATCCTACTTCCTTACACATAAGCCAGATTTTTTCTGGTTTCAGCATATTAATTGCAGTAATAACTACACCTGTAATGGCTATAAGCTGTAGGAATTTGAAGTTTTGATAGACAACCTCTTGCAGGGATCAGTAACTAGACCCACTGTGGCGTTAGAAGTAGCAACAAGGCAAAGTGCCTGTAAGTATATAATGTAGGATCTACTTGCTTTGAAACTCAGCCAGACACTGCTCTGAGTTGCTGGTGTTGCTTTCTCCACAAGCTAAAACATCAATGTCAAGTTAAATGAAACACCCTGACTGGTGTGCACGAGTGTGATGCTGTCTACAGCAAAAGATAAATCTGATGTGAATTAAGTCAAGGCTCATCAGACTTACACAGGTCTGGGCAATTCTTCAGTGGAAATTTGCTGTCACAACTCTAATAGGACACAGCAGAAATTAGAACTGGATCAAATAATCTACATACATCGTCGTATGAAAATTATGTGTATGACTTGACTGTGGTGAGAAATCTGAACTGGTCACAAGGTTGAGGTGACCCACATAAACATCTCATTGAGCTTTCACATGGGATTTCCAAAATAATGCGTTTTTTACCATCACCAACAGCCCTTACTTATCATTAGGGTTTACAATCTGGGATCATACTATTTTGTTTTAATAAAAGAAAAAGAATAAATACATTTCCCAGTGTTTCTCAATAAAGATACACAGCCAGCTCCATGGCAGCAAGGGAGGAAGCTAACTGGTCTCCCCAACAGCACCTCTGCACCACTGGAGGGGGTGACAAGGAAATGTGAGCTGCTGAGGAAGAGATGGCAAGACAGCTGTTCTCTAAAAAAGCCCCTGCCTTTGTACTTGAAGAGTATTTACTTTGGAATAGGGATTTCAACTAAATTCTTACGGCTTCAACTCTAGAAACACTCCTGAAAAACAAATCAACTAATTTTAGATAAACTATCTAATTTAACCCCAAAGGTATTTTTTAATATTTTCTTTGAATTTACAAATTCAAATTGAATTTACACTGTCAAATCCTATTTACAGTAAATGATTCCTGAAAGTATCATTCTTTCTGGATTTGCTTGTGTTTCCAGAAAAACTCTAAACCAGAAAAGAATTCCTGTGCCTTATGATGTATTAAGAATAAACATTATTTTACTGCCATCAGTTACTCTATAATTCTGGTGAGTATTAACGTTTTTATTCCTAGGATTTTATCTTTTGCTTCCAAAGAGGTAAATTAAGATATATTGTTCAAGAGAAGAGTAGGGTTTGAGTCTGGAAGATCCTGGTGTTCTCCCAGTTTACATGTCTGTCTGGTTTAAATCCTTCATTCTGGAGTAATTTCAATGGCTTCAAAACGGCTGCTGACTCCAAATATCATATCTCCCCTCCTCTCCCAAAAAGTTACGAGCTAAGCACCCAAAATCAACACACCCAAAGTGAAGACATGCATCACTGAAGCTCATCTTAATTTGAAGATTTTAGTATTTGTACTTATAGTCTCATTCCCACAATTTATGGAAGCCAGAAGATTATTTTTAGATGAGAAATTGATCAAGTTTAGGGGCTTTAAAAATATTACATTAATTTGGATAAAAGAGCAGGAGTTGGTGACAGGATGAGTAGTTAGCCAAAGCGCATAAAGGAAAGCACAGCTTGCTTCTCATGCATTTTCATGATGATGATGAACCCGTTTATCTGCTGGTTAAAGGTCATGCTGGGAGTACAACTCCTGTGTGAGCCTCTGAGGAAGGCCACTCTCCTCCCCTGCACAGACCTAACTGCAGGGACAGGATGGAGACTCTGCTGAGAGCCCCATGGAAGCAGTGCCATCACTTGAGCCAAGGCAAAGAGCAGCAGCAGCAAGGCCAGGCAGGGAAGGACCAGGCCAGGCGAGGGGCAGAGCTCCACTGGAGCAGCCAGCTCTCCCAGGTACCCTGAGTCCCCTGTGCCAGTGCCAGATGCTGGGGCTGCCATATTCTCCACAGCTGGTGCAGCTGTGTGACACATGCAGTGCTTCCATCTCCTCTCTGGTGCAGCGGGCTCGACTTCAGGGCTTCTCGTCTTCTTACTCTGAATTTCAGTGTACAAATGGCTTTTACTTATAAGTGACCGCTTCTGCAGCCCAGACACAGCAGAAGTTCAATTGCCTAAGAAGCTGAAATACAAATACATATTGAAATACGTATTTAGTGCAGCATGAGGCTTAAAGAAGGGCTCCTAGTCAGACAGTCATTAACTGCAGCAAAACTGTCTGGCACTGGCTGAGGATTATTAAGTTTTCTGTAGGCTCTTTGAAGTGACATTTTCAGAATCGGTGGTTAAACTCATTTTTTTCAAAATGAGACATGTACCTCCCAGCCTCCATCTCAGTTTCTCTGAAAGCAACACCATTATTCTCCTACTGTCAGCATTCCACCTCAAAATAATCTACAATATTTTCTCTCCCTGTTTTTCTCTTCCATTGCAGTGCAAGGGGTATTATATTCTTCTGAGAGTATCATCCTTTTTTTTTTCAAAATACTGCAGATGGCCTTGGTGACTTTTCTCTTTTTTTTCAAATGCACTTCTTGATGTGCATTGTTATCATCTTCTAATCACAGATCTTGTACCTTAATTTTTGCACCTCATCCCTTGATTTTAGCTATGAAGAGACACATGAGGAGGGATAGATAGTGCTAATTACTTGCCAAATCTATTCAAGTGAGAAACAGCTAGGAAACTATCCCTGGTGGTTTTATAAAGTGCAAGTCTTGGATGTTTTAGGCAATCAGTGAGGCATTGCTTTACCTATCCATAATTAATTATTGATTTCCTGTTGTGTGAATTGCAAAGATGACAAGACCTAATCTGATGAATAAAATAGCTGCAAGAATAGAGAATTGTATGTGAGGCAAAGCATGAAGGACAAGACTTCAGACATGGCAGAGTTCATTATTCATTTTGCTAAGGTTATATGCAGCCAAAAAATAAAACTTTCAAAACACTGCAATAAAATGAAATACATTCATTTCTCAAAATATCACTTCGCCTCTCATACAGAAATAAAATTGTTTTAATATATTTTAGAGGAAATGAAGGCAATACTTGGCCCTTCAGCTAGAATTTCTGTTCTTCTATCTTCTTCTTCATAAGGTATAGAAGCTATAATTTAAATTGTTAGAATAACAAAAGAACTATTCTTGCTTGTATTTTGTATGTACAAAAAGCCCTTGCCTGCAAGAAAATGTGTACATTGATTTTTGATTTGTATTGCAATTCCAGTAATGCAATTCCACCTTATCTTAATATGTATATAATGCGAACTCTGGCTGTTGGCCACAAAATTTCAAGAGAGAGACAAGTACTTCTTTATGTTCAGGGTCAGTTTCTTAAACCTACTGTCCTTCCAAAGGCTAGAAACCAAGTGACACCTCTTACTCTTACTTTTCATGCATTAAACCATAAAATCAACCAGATACAACTCTTCTATTATACCTGTGCATGTAAAACATGAAACAATCATTACCAGAGTAAAATTTGCACCATTCTCCCTTACGGTAAAGAACATGGTAATACTGATGATACTGACTGTGATCAAGAGCCATGAGAAGTTTGTGCTTCCCAAAGAGCAGCAGTGCAGCTGAAAACAGAGGACCATTTTATTTAAATGTGGAGCTGTCTGACATAACAGGAATTAGTGCTCCTTCAGAAAACTCACTGGAGGAACTCATGCTGTCCTTGGTTTTAGGTCAAACGTTTGTGCATAATACACTTAAACCAGAGAGTTAGAGATCCAAGTGATTACTGCTAAGCTGTGTGAATTTAAGGATATTCTGCTTTGAATATGCAGTTCACCAGCACACATGGACGTTAACCATGAGAAATGCACATTATTTTTTACTGATACACCTTAAGAGTTTCTGATTCACAAAATAAGTATTGTTAACTCAAAGGGAAATATGCTGTTGGACCAAAGACTACAAGTCTCAATTTAGAGGATCCTCAACTTTCTCTATAAGCACTCTGTACAGTTAAAAGTAATAAAACCCATTCAGAAACTTCCAGTGAAACTTCTCTTTTCTACTTTTTGCAGGAAGAAGTAGCTACAGCTCTTTCATCAAGACAAACTCTATCAGCAAGTAAAGGAAGTTAAACACTCAGAACAAAGCACACATACTACAAAAGAGACTCCTTTTAAAGTCTGAAGTGGCAGACATATTTAGGGCATTTTTGAATTCTGTTAGCAGTTTTAGGAAGAGAAGAAGGAATGAGAAGAAATGAGAAGGGCTTCCTAGCAATTTCCCCCCCACCCATTATTAGATCATGTAGAACATCAAAGAACTGAAAGTAGGATATTGATACAGCAGCTTAATATTTCATTGACCTTTGATTGAATTAACATGTACTGGCCATAATGAACAAACACTTTTAACCTCCCTATAAAACCCAGAAGAAAGAGGATGATGGTAGTACAAGTACAGCAACACAGCTCAGCATCAGCAACAGACACCCACTGTTACCCATTGACTATCCCAGCTCGACTATTTACCTCTGAGACAGAAATACACTGTGATTGACACAGGAATTAATTGATTTCCCTCCCCTCTGTGCTCCATGAGTGTGCTATTACTGCAAGTAAAATTCTACTGATCTGATTTATTTGCAAAACTATAAGCAGCCATCCAACACCATCTGAGAAATCCGTTCAAGTCTGCTGAGAGGAACAGTTTCTCACCCCTACTCTTTGCTGCACATCTACTTTGATCTTGTGCCTGAACCTAGGTGTGCAAATATTGAGCATACAAGTTAATTAAATATGACTTTTTTTTCAGAATGGTAGAAAACATATTCCTTCAATGAATTTTGGAGAAAAATATTGACATCAATTAGTTTCTCTTTGCATGTATCTTTAAACACCTTTGAAAGTCTTTCGAAAGACTTCTGGATTTCTTTCAGCATTGTACATATGAATTCAGCTAAATGTTGTTTGCCATTAATTAATGTTTATGTTAGTTTTAAAATATTTGATATATTATTTAATAATTGAACTAAAAATGTTCCCAGTACCAAAAGATATGTAGTTAATTTTCTTAGGTCTCTGTTTTCTGTTCAAATCTTAGAACCCAATTTTATTCTGAGGTACCATACTTTTGAAAAAATATCTGTAGATGTGACCTATGAATAACCTTTTGGATCCTGGATGCCTCCTCATAGCTCTACCCTAAGGATATTTCAGAAACTTCAGTTATACAATTCCCTTCAGAAAGAAGGCTTTAAGTTAAAGATACTGACTCCTGGGCTGCATTTTAAATTTTCTTTTCTTCAGAGAAGTTCAAAGGGTGGAGTACTTTGGGGACAGACTTTACACAAGTATGAGATTAAACTTCTCTCTTCTAAATCTGTACTTACCAATCTTAAGAGTGGACTTGAGTTTTTAAGTGAACAATACCTCATCATTCCCTTATGAATCAGCTAGAGTTTACCAAGAGACCCAGCATCAATGCTGAGGATGCTTTGGTGTCACATATATATGGCTCATCCTAGAGAATTGTTTGGATAAACTTTGGTTCTTTTCTCATTTGTTCAGCACCTCTGAGTCTAGTAGAATTTTGGATGAGAATGGTGCCAGCTTCCATGCATCCCGTAGTGATTATTTGGAAGAATTACTGCTAAATTTGGTTGCTGAATTATTGCTTGCTACAATGCTCAGTGCTAGAGGGAAGTACTATCATGTCTTTAAGGCCTTCAGGGGAAAAGCAACAGTCAACTATGGCTGTAGAAACTTTCTAAGCTCATGACTAAAACCATTAAGGTTTATTTCTTTACACATTTCCAAGGTCTCTTTGTTTGGACATAGAATCACAGAATCTCCTGAGTTGGAAGGGACCCATCAGAATCATCAAGTCCAACCCTTGCTCCTGCTTGGGACCACCCCAAGAGTCACACCATGTGCCCGAGAGCATTATCCAAATGCTTCTTGAACTCTGTCAGGCTGAGCGCTGTGAACACTTCCCTGGGGAGCCTCTTCCAGCACCCAACCACCCTCTGGGAGAAGCAGCTTTACGTAAGATCCAACTACGGGTATTGTGGGCGTCATACTTAAAGGCAGCATCTTCTAAGTACCCTGTGTTGTGTTTAAGTTTTACATCCACACAGCCTGTTTGTGTATACATGTACATGTATGTACATAGAGGTATTTACCACCAAACATACAGAGACATTGTCCAACAGACACACAAGTATTTGCAAAAAAACTCCCAAAACAACAACAAAACCCCATTAGCTTTGCTCTAATTTTGCTCAGTTATCATACCTGATTTTAAAATCTCATTCATTATTGAAATAGCACAAGTAATGGCAGGTCTGTTTTCATGAAAAATGATTAGCAGTATGGACATTTCAATTCAGCCCAGCCTATCTTAGATTACTATTAATGTTTTCAGTATCATCGTAGACATGTAAAATGTTTCAGAGACAAACATGTAAATACTGAAACATAACTGAAGGAATGGTAGGTGATACTGCATAGTAAGTAAATCTTTGTTGAGAGCATCAAAAAGAATTTGACTATGTAAAATGAAAAAAAATTAAATTAAATGATGATTATTGATATATAAAAATTATGGAATCCAGAGGGATAAAACAGTTGAGAACATCTCCGTCCAACAACTAATGTTCCATGTCGAAACACATGATTTGATATTCCTCCTTGTGTTGTCATTGTGATATAGGTAAGAAATGCATATTTTGGATTACTAAGTATTTTCTACCCTCTTTAGGCCACACAAAATATAATTTTAAAACAGTAATCACTTTCTATCTTTCTAATGCCGTTTGAGATCGTTAATAATCTGGAAGTTGGAAGGAACTACAAAAAATATTACTTGAGATGATGAAAAAGCTGAGGAAATCAGAACATATTCACTTTGACGCTGCAAGTGAAGTGATAATTATGGGCATTAAAATGAAAACAAAACAACATTCAGTTTGACTTAGCACTTCGTAATATTTTGGTCTTTTTAAAAATTATTCTTCTTAAAAAAGTAGCCAAAAGATTTCAACTGGTAGCGCAGATAGGTGAAAACAATATGTGTTTTGCCAAATGATGAGATTTTTCACTCTCTAGTTTTAAAAATTCAAGAGTGGTTTTTACATCACTTTCTTCCTGTGTGAAAACTCCTGACTACTTCTGCGTAAGCCAAAGAGTTTGCCTCTACATGTCAGTTCAGTTTATTTTCACAATTTCCCCTTTAGGATTTGTGATTTTTCTCATGATACGTAAATTCCTATTGTATAGACAAATAGGGTGTGTTATCCAAGCAGGCAATTGGCAATCAAAAAAGCCAGAAATGTTAAAATTTTCTTGCCAAAGATTTGAATGATTCTTAAAAAAACAATCTCTGGGAAGGTTTATGCAATCAAAAGAGGAAGTAAATTAAATGGTGTGTTTACATATACGGTGATGCTGCCTGGTGCAAATTATTTTGAAAAAGTAACATTAAGGTAAAAACGAAGTTCCAGACTATCACATCATTGCTCACTGAAGAGGTTTTCTTGTGTCTCCAAGAAATAAGGTGAAAAGATTATCATATTTTTCTTTGCTCTGCAGCAACTACCTGTTGTTTCCTGCAGAATATAAAATATGCCTTTGCTTCAATGATGAAATTCTTCATATTTGTGCTTGCATTGGAATAGGCACACCTATCTTACATGAACACTGGAAAATAATACTCAGCATAAAATGCAGAATTAAGAATGCACATACACAAATCAGTAATGCCAACTTTTTCTCTAGTACTGAATCCAATGACAATTTCATGATTCAGTATTTCACAAGATTGCCAACTGATAAAAAGCCACATTTAAACTGCTCAACTAAAGGTGAAACACGTTTCTTAATAAAGAAAAAAAGAAATATATATTTGAAAACTATAACTATTTTGTTATATTGGCTATAGAATCTCTTTCTACTAAAATTATTCATATGATGCTTTAAAAAGGCTTGAGAGTGTTTTACTTCAGCAGAAAATTTCCACATTTCCTTTATTTAAAGTCAATTTAGGACTTCGTCTAGTTCCTAATTAATGAAAGAAAGTAATGTAATGTATCAGATGATGAAATGCTGTGTATTTTAACTATATTCCTGTCAGCTAAAGTTGAAAAGGATTTACCCTAACTTTGAAAGATATTACCCTAACCTTGAAGGATGATGTCTGGAGTATTTAAATGAGATCTTCTCTGATGTCTTATATTTTCCAGCAACCTTAGTGCAAAAACCCAAAAAATTGGAAGAAATAGTATAGCTACTATGTTCTGTGGGGCCAGGAAAAACATGTAAATTCCAATTTCCTCTAAATGTTTTAGCAGAGATAATATACAGACATATATGTATGACTGTGTGTATATATATATGTATAGTTGTATGTGGGTATACACACACACACACACACACACACACACACAAGCATAATACACAAACATAAACACAGTCCCTCCATGGACTTACTAGAATGTGGTGCAGATGTAGAAGGTATTTTGATTTTGCCATTATGCCACAAAGTGATACTTTATTAAGAAAAGAAATATTAAAAGCAAAAACCAAAAAGAATACACTTAGTTAAGGACATGGAATTTTAGTACCTCAAATTAAAGACTGCCTTTAACAAAAAAAACCCCAAAAACCCAAAAAAAGGGCAGTCCTGCTAATTCTCATCACCTATAATTCTGTCTGAAGGAAATGTACATTTTCAACCTTAACAGAGATTTTGAAAATTAGCATTTTGAAATTTAATTGACTCTTGGACACACTGACTTTTCTACAGGTGTGCCAGTTTACCTGGAATCCCCTCACTGAAATGTCTAGCTATTTCTTTTTTTCTTAAGAGATGCCATTGTGGCAGAAAACAAAGCAATGTGCTTGACAAATTCAATCTGCTGCTGCAACATAGTGCTTATCAGTGGCTTTCCTTCTCTTTGAAAGATTCGGACAATCAGGAAAAAGATCAGAGGTATGCTAGCAGGATTGTCAGGGAGCTGAATCTAATGCATTTGTCCCTTTCACTGGTATGTTCTGTGCTCAGAGTGAGCAGAACTCTGCACACCCTCCTTGCATGTACTCTCCTAAGTGAAGTGAGACACTTTCCATCTAGAACCTACAGGGTTCAGTGAATTAAACTGCGCAACTTAAAAACATATTCTTCAGTTAGGCTTTGTTACTTTTGATTCAATGGTCTCCTGTAGAACTGCTTCGGGTACAAATCTCAGTATGCATGAAACACAACAATTCAAGACTGGTCAGCTGACAGCCAGAATACCTGGGTTGGGGAATAGATTCTGTTTTCTTGGCTCTGGGAGAGAGTATGCTGAGCTTGCCATGACCCAGAGTCGTGGGTTGGTGAAAATCCTCTGTCATCAGTCACACTGAAGCTTGGGGACGCCCACTGCCATAAATCAATCAATCAGTCAATCATTTATTAATCAGGTACTTGCATTTTCATAGTTAATATAAAAATGGGCTCTAGACAATGCCTTCTCTATAATGATACTTTAGCTTCATATTACAGAAGGGGGTTTATCTCAAATTAATTCATCCTTTTTCTAAGAGGGTGACATATTAATCTGAAAAAGCTTTTGCCAATTGTACAGAAATAAATTAAGCCCTGCTGAAAGATCAGCACTGCAAAGTACATATGCTCATGAACAATTTGAACACATGAATAGTTCCTTCAAGTCATGCCACTATTTTTGAGGAATTATTATACTCTGGATTTAGATCTTTAATGTAGGGTTTAAGTTCTGCACAGACCTTTTCACTAGATAAATTTAACCTAAACCAGCTTCATTTTGGGGTATGTCTGATTGATAATAATAACCTTACCAGAAGAAAATCCAAATGATGTGTCCCAAGTCTACACGATAGGATGTTGTAACTAACATTTTAAAAAGGTGAGTAGGTATATTATATTCAAGAAAAGACTTTAGATTCTAAAACTCCTTGAGACTAGGGTTTTGAAGTTTAATGCTGTCAATTTTCATGGAACATTTAGTCATAAAGGACTTTCTCATAAAGTCATTCTTCTATTATTCTGAAAGTCATGTGAAAAGCAAGTCTTTCTCTGTATCCACACTGCCTTAGCTGTTTCAAAGACTTCAGGCAATGCTATGTATTTTTTCCAACCAATGACAGACAAGGCCATCTTTAGAGTGACTCCATCAAACATCTATCACAAAAGTATCCCTGCTGTAAATGGCACAACACATGCTGAAGGACGACCACCCTCAACAGCCTCCCAGGCTTCCATTGTTGGGTGGTATTTTTATTCAGGGCAGGCGAACGGGACAAACATTTCTAATATTCTGTGCAGAACGGAAACCTACCACAATAAATGGGAAAGAAAAATATTTTCTACAAATTTATCACGACCTCTACTTACACACTGGAAGACAGTAAATGTAAACATAATGATAGATTGTAAACATATTTTGTTGGAGCCTAACTGGTTAGGCAAAGCAAACCAATTAATAGAAAACATATTCTTCCTGACAGCTCCTCCAGCTCTTTAATACTACACATATTTAATCCTAATTGAAGCATTTTTTTAGCTAATAAATTTTCTTTCATGTTAAGGTCATTTAGCACAACCCTTTTGCTCAAATTTCCTCATGTAATTTAACAAGCTATCTGTATTTAAGAGTAGTTGGTTATTTTCTTGAATACTGACATAGAGAAGAGTTTAATGGAAATTTACTCTCTTATAGTCACATCTGTATTTTCTCAGGTGTCCCCAAATCTTCAACCAGTGAATACCTAGAGACTGGGGTGGGGGTCAGTGATACTGAGTCAAAAATAGGTGCCTTTAAAGAAGCCATGCCGTAGCTCCTTGCACCTTGCTTAAGAGGGTAAATGGGGTAGGATCTCTTTCTGGATGCTGTAAGCAGCACTTATTTCTTCTGCTTACTCTATAATACAGGTTGCCAAGACCCTTGAAGAGGAAGGGTGTACCAGGAGTTTGAAGCATAGGATCAAGGTGTGGGACAGCTCCTATACCTTGTTTTCTGAAGGGTTGAGCCACTGACACATCCATGGGACTTTGGGCCCAATTAAGGATGTTTGAAAATCAGATTTTAAGTAATTTGGAACAGACTCATGAAAACAGAGACAGATAAAGGATCATTTATGAATATATGTCTTGCTTGTAGACAACAAAGAAGTTTGAAAATGACAATATTGTCTTTGGGAGACCGTATTTCCTCTACTGATGAAGAATGAAAAATGTGATCACCTGCTTTCTAGAAATTAGAATAAACACACTAAATATCTAATCACTGTCTATATGTGACTGAACCTGAACATTGTTTTCCTCTTGGTGGATGTTTTCAGAAAAGATTTCTGTACCAGCTATTGCTTGTAAATTAAGCAGTATTTCTTACGAGCTCTTGCATGATAAAGGACCTGCAAATTTTGGGGTGGCTGGCAACTCCTTCATTTCAAGACTAAATTAATTGCTTTCTCTTGTCTGTCAAATCTTTTTTTCTTCAGTTTTAGGACCAGAAATATTCATGCATTTTACAACTTTTCCTTGTTGGATTGTGTTGGGATAGTGCCAACTTAACCACACCAGGGAGCAAAATTGATTTTTTTCCCTCAAAGCCTACAGAGGACTATCTAACACTATTGCCCCACTCACAGATCTGAATGCTGTTTACTTTCTTTGTCTTTTCCACGCCAGCCCAGCCTAACGATTCGGTGTGTCCCACTAAAGCCACAACACAGATACGACCTGGAAACCCCTGGACACTGGATAGAACCTGCCAGTGGAGGTTCTGCAAACACAGTGCATAAGACACTGTGGGCTTAAAGAGCACCCACACCAATCCCCAACTCTGGATTTCTGGCAATGCAGTTTATCTTTGGCTGGCTGTAGGAAGTTCCTTGTAATGTTGAGCAAAATTAGAAAAATGAAAGAGGTTTTAGTGTTTTTGCTGATGCAGTCATACTTGGACTAAATATACTGACTGCTACTGTATCAGCGTAAACATGTATTGCCTTCTTTGCCCATCAATACAAAGAATAATACTTCTAATCTTTTTACAACTTCTTACTTTATTGTGAACGTGCAGTTCTAAAATATGCCATAATTCAAACTATTTAGTTACATTGTTTCTCAAACTGAAGATAAGTGCTGCTGCTTTCACTTAACTATAATGGGATGCTTGCAATTTCCTTTTATTACAATACAAAATTGTGTCTCTGTTGGCCAATTCTTTGAAAGAAAATGTATAGATAGTTTGGTACATGGAAGCAAATTGCTGATGGTTATGCAATGGGATTTACCCGCACTTCAAAAAAGGGCTGTGCAAGTGTAAGATACTGCAAAGTGCTGATCATATTACACTCTGTGTTCACTCATTTTTACTGGTACATATATATTTTAATGGGACAAAACAAAGATTGCATTGATCCAGTATCTTTATATTACGTAAGTATATGACTATTAGTATAATGCAAACTTCTCTAATTTTCCTATCATAAAACCATTGCTATTGCCTTCCAAACAGTGGTTAAACTCAGACAGCCAGCATAAAAGCCAGTCTATTACAGGCAAGATTAATAAATATTATAATTTTATAAAGAAGACTGTATGTATTTCAACAAAAAAGGAGTATTTAAAACTAAGTATCGGAACATTTTGATTAAAAGAAATTAGAAATTAAAAGATACAAGGCTTAACAGCACATATAATGGCATGTATTTCGTATGCAAATATGTAGCAGAGGCTGATCTTCATTTTAAGATTTTGTGTAGGAACTAAGTAATATAAACATTAATATAATTCTCTTCCTGATAATATAGATGATCCGTCTGCTATGAGTGTCCAAGCTATCTCTAAATTTAGCCTGTCCTATTTTCCATATCACAAGTAAGTATTTGTGGCCACAGAAAATGCTCCTGTAAGCATGCAAGGTACTTAGTACCTGAGCGTGCTTAGTATGTAAGCCCATCATCAGCAGTCACACCAGCAGCCAACAGTGTCCCTTAGGTAACAGTAAACTCAGCAGCCACACAGCACAAACATTATTATCTCCTGCATGGAGCAACCCCAGAAACTGCTTTTCCATCACAGCATATATATACAGACAGAAGGTTGGACACGAGACAGATATTGTAAGAACCTCTAAGAGATTATGGTGCAGAACAGCTCAGCCTCTACAGTGCAGCCACCCACATGCACAGAAGTCAGGGTACTTCCAGTGTGTTACTGCCTTGGATCAAGAAAAGCCTACTCTAGCTCATGCTTGTTCCCACCTCTTTATGGGACAGTTGAGGACCAGCTTGTTACTTGCAACGTCTTCACATATGGTACCCCTAGGGCTGCCAAGGATGACTGAAAATACTGGAAGTGAACAATGGGAGAGACTCAATTATCATCTTCCTCACTCTCAGACTTGACACAAGAAGGGCTGAGGCATGCAAAAGAACGGCATTTCACACAGAAGGTCAGCTTCTGCCAGCTTGAGATCTGGTGCACACATTTCACGTAACTAAGCCATTTTCTTGTGCAGAATACATACAACACAGACCACACCACTGTGAACCTTCCCTACTTCACTATCCTTATGCCTCAGCCTTAACTAGGGCCTGAACTGAAGATGCCACATGAAGTCTTAGCTCTCCCTGATGAAATTCCAAATACAAATATCACTTACATAAGATGTGACATTCCAAGCAAGAAGACATTGAAGAACTAAATCTGCGGGCTGATACCCACCTGGAATGTATCTCAGTTTGGAAATATTCAGCAAGAACTAGTGTAAATGTTTTCATTTACTAAGTAGACACTTAAGTTAAAAAAGCTATATAGAATGTTGTTTCACAGTGTTATATTACTCTACTGCAATTCCTTTTCAAGAGATTAGCAGCCCTGTGGGATGGCATGGTACTATGGACTCAACAGACCGTCTGAAAACCAAGTATATGATACCACTGTCTGCTGGCTGATTAGAAACAAAGCTACCAGGTTTCAGCCCAGCTCTGTATATAGCTGGTCCCTGAGCACCACTTCTTCAGATATTCTTGTTTACAATCTCATGAGGAAATTTGGGAGCTGAAGGGCTGGAAATCTGGTAATCTCCTCAGGAAAAGGTGAGGAGGTGTAAAAAGGACTGTTCCAGTAGGAGAGTTTGCATACGTTTGTTCTATGAACAGAGGATTTCACTCCCCAGGGCTGTCTGACCCAGCACCTTTTATATGAATTTATTTTAAAATCAAATTCACACCCCCTTTTCAACACCACACATATTTTCAAAGGGCATTTTTATGTTAAAAGTAGAAATTAAGGAGAAAATAAGAACTCCAAGTATCTGAAACTTTAAACTCCAAGTCAATTTCCAGTCACATAATCAAGTATTTTGGTCTAAAGTCTCTCAGCCCCCAAATTTGGATAACAGTACGAAAGATGATAAATTTTAAAAAAAGCCAAGCCTTACCTTCTTGTAGAGACTTCTCAGGTCTCTGTACTGCCACATACTATTGAGGACCTGAGATGCTGCTTTCACCACTTTAGGCGAATGCCTGTTACACACATACATTAAAAAGGGAGAGAGAGAGAAATAAGAGTGAGAAAGAGACTGTTAAGTAAAGGACACCATTCATTCCAATTTTCAAATGCATCGCTATGAATTTAAACCCACAAATAAAGTGTGTTTCAAATATACCATAAGATCTTTGCTTGGCATCTTGGAGACCAATGTGTTTTTAAGCAAGGGCAATATGTCTTATTTCTACAGTACCAATCCATCAGTGAGGAGCAAACCTTGTGCGTCTCACTACACACAGGGATTTCTGCTGAGAGCACAGTAAGAGGAACAGGAGGTAGCCAATTGGCAAAATTGTAGAGGACTCAACTGGCACTATGTGCATCTAAGATATGCCACAATTTTTGGCATAAAGGACAAGGAGTCAGAGCAGAATTTTGTTCACTGCAAGCTGCTGAACTCCAGCTTAGGACAGTGTGCTCAATTCATTAAGCTCCTCTCAGCAGTGGCCAGAAGAAACTCTAGATGGGTGATGAGCACTGGTTTTGAAATGCAGAGGCAAGATGCAGAAATGCAACTGATTACAAAAAGTTATGATAAATTTCATTAGGAATCCAAATGTGGACTAGGATTTTGCTCACACCATTATCCTTTAATGACAGCAATACAATGCCGTACTGAAAACCATGTAACTTCACATGGTCTTTCTCTTCAGACAAGTTTTGAAAGAAGATCTAAACTATTGTTACAATCAGTTGGTGTCATATATTCCTGCTGGAATAGGTAATAAAAAAAATCTAAATCAGAGAGTATTCACCTCAGTGAGGAAGGGTCAAATAGAAAAGGACCGGGAAAATAACCCAGCCCATTAAGGAAGCATACACTGTGCAGGATCAAAAATATATATAAAGTAGTAGAACGCTAGAAAACCCTGCAAAGACCAAAGTCCAGATGAGGATTGAAGAAGCTCAGGGCAATAACTGATTTATGTTTTACTCGGAAGAGACATATGGTTTGAAACATCAAAGAGAAACCAGAAAACCAGCAGCAAGCATAGGTTACTGCTTTAGGCAGAGGCCAGGCTTTGGTAAATTTTGTGACTTCTGAGAAGGATCACTGGTAGGCTGACATGCAAGCTGGTAAAGCGTTGTTATGACACAACTGATTCATTAATACAACATTTCTCTAGTAATTTATTTGGTGCTTTTTTCCCACTTCTATTCCATTTCTCACCCAGAGTACAGCAGTAGGTGAATAACTGGTGAGTAAAAAAGATTTTGATAAGCCCTTTCAAGTATAATTTTTTTTACTATATGTCCAGCTGTACTGGCTAGTGAGGTGCTGGTAAGCATAGAGTAACCAGGAAAATAACTGTGCCAACCACTCCATGAGTACTGAGGAGAGGCAGGAGCTATGTGAAGCTGATACGGGCTTGGCCAATATAAAAAACCTTATGAACACCAGTTCTCTCATGCAGCCTACAGGGAGACTGCTCAAGCACTGGGCCTATTCCAAAGGCTATCAGGGCCAGCTCCACATTACTGGCACTGATACATACCAGGATGCATGGCCAGTTCAGTATCCTGCACATTCAAAAGCAATTGCTTCATACTGGACAAAATGATTTCATACGGAAGTGGTTTATTGTATTAAAGTGAGCATGTCAGAATTTTCTATCAGTCCAACAACCAGCAATTTCGGTTTTCAAGCAATGAATTACCTGTAAGAAACCAAATCAAACCAATAGCACACAGTACTGACATTTCTGAAAGCTGAAAAATGAAACTTTTACTTAAGATGGGCATTTGCAGCACTGTGTGTTGACAGGTTTTCTTGTTCTAGAAGTGTGCAACCTGTAAAAATAGTAACACGGGACTGCAGGTCAAAGTACTTGAGAGGAGGGGTACATATCATGACTTGGAATGGCATTTTGGAATTATTCTGCTCTACATTAATTAGAAATAGATGTCTTTCACAGTTATGAGGGATATTCAGAGAGGGAATTATGCACTTGGATTCTCCTAAAACTGCCCGTGATACTTCAAAAATTCCAGACTCAACAGATATTAGTACTCTTTACCAGATAATGAACAGGTTGACAAATGCATTATTCTGAGGAAATACACATTCAGCTTAAGAGAAATGGATATGAACCTGCTTGCATTGTCAGAACATTTGATCTAGAAAATACAAACAAAAATTTAGGTAGATTTAATAATAACAAAATTCAAATATAAATAAATTGGCAGAGAATGGGGAGCTCCCACAACTGGAATCACATACTTGGTCACACTACTCATTACCCCTTACAATTTGAATGCAAGAATGTTTCAATAATGAATTTGGTATGAAAGGAAAGGGGTGACAATAGAGGAAAAGAAATGTGAATAAATTATATTGGCAATGCTCCAATCACATAGGTGAGCATAAGTTCTCATACCAAATGTAGGGTGCATAAATCTTTCCTTCAGGTTGTGGCCTGGCTTTGTGGGGCTCTTTAAGAGCTCTGATGCTGCAGTAGGCTGTGTGATGACAGCTCCGAGTAGGTGGACTGATGGGTTTTGTACACTACAGTGAAGGCTTTTTGTTTTCAAACTGCCACAGTCCCATTGCACTATACTTCATCAGGTTGACAAATATGAGAACCAGGCTATCTGTTTTAGGCAAAAGAAGGATAAAGAGTGAACTCTTCATGAAGAGTGTGCACATACCCAAACAGACAAGATGAAACCATAGCTGTTCTGAAAATGTCACAGTTGTGTGCAAGACATTTTTTGTCTCACAAAGCAGCCTAATGGCTCTCTCAGAAGCAATCAGTGAGAGAATCCATGGATCTACTACCAAGCTGGTGGCAGGGAAAAGGGTGCTGCAGAGAGGGACAGTGACTTTACATTCTTCACTCCTAGATCAAGAGGAGCATTACCAGAACTGTGGTGAGGTCCTTCCTTTCAAAAGGACCCCTCCATCTGCATGTCATGCCTTGTGCAGGGTGCAATCTAAATACTCTGATCCCTAATGTTTATCAGGATCTTCTGCAATTGCTTAGAGGTAGGGATTACCGTAGATAATCACTCTTCCTTAAAATGCTCATGGAGTGCACTCCCTGCACTTCTGAAGGCACATCAAAAATAAACGAAAGCAGAGGGAGACTTTTGGTAATGGAAATGTCTGTTTCTTGTCACCCTTCACACTGGGCATGTGATTTCTGATGAAACTAAAGGATTCAACTCGCAATTGCACAGAGAAGGCAAACACATTCAGGACTAGTAATAACTACTGGAGAGGTTAAAAAGGTGCAAGGTGATTTGCAAAACATACTTGTCTCCTTTACTCTTAGATATGCCAACCAGTTTCTCAATGCCGCCTGCGTCTCGTAAGGCCTTGGCATTCTCCATGTTTTTAGTGATGACTTCATGCAGAGTGCAGCAAATGGCAGTAACGGTGTCATCAGACATGGCCTTGCTTGCTGAGCTGTTGCTGTTGTTAGCGCCTGGCAGTCGGTGGACCAGATCCCTCATGGCATACTTGCCTTTGTTGAAAGAAAATGAAGGGAGAATTCAGAAGATACAGCAATAAAGGGTGACGGAGAAGTACAGGGAAAACACGCAAGACTAACAGCACCACTTGCATCATTGCATGTCATCTAACTAGGTACTGATATTATTTTGAAGCAAGCCATATTTATATTGCATGTTCAAGCATTTCACACATTACAGACTCAATACTTCCATACTGCATCAATCACAGACTTCCAATATGGCTATAGCACACCCGTAAGAGAATGGAACAATGATGGTAAAGGCCAAGTATATGCACAAAGAAAACCTGAATACCACAATTCACAGAACTTAGCAAGTCCTCATCTCTCACCAAACAACTCACAGCTTGTTACCATAAATTGAATGTCCATCAATTGTCAAAACCACAACAGTGAATGCAAACCCAATGATGCTGTCATTCGGGAAAAGGTCTTCTCTGAAGATTTCTTCACTGTACAAGGTTCATTCTATTCTACATGCAGCAATTTAACTGGGTTTGTTAGTATTTCTTAGACTGTATTGCTCAGGAGGATACCATATTTCTCATACATCCTTAGTTGTATGCACCGTATTGACCAGGAAAGGAGCTTTTCTGACATCTATTTCAGTCTGGCATTTTGCAAGGTTTTACTGAATAAAACACTAACCTCCAGAACTTAAAATCTCCTAAAATGGAGAATTTTTATAATGGCCACATATGACATTTAAAGAAAATGACGTTAAAGAAATGTTAAAGAAATTCTGTCAATTGTGTTTGAGCTTGATGGTCTTTTTCAACATAAATGATTCTAAGATTATTATAATTTTTTTTCATGTTTAAATAAAAGTCATATAGTGAAAATAATAAAAAAGCAGTTTCTGAGAATACATATGTATGGCAGGATTAGCACCAGCACAGATACACAAGAAGCCTCACAATCAGCACTAGAGGACTGCTATTATGGTGAATGGCTGCTCAGCCCTTTAATGTGATGAAGAGAAGATCAGAGAAGGAAAAGAAAGGCCTGATGAAGTTATTACTGAGGTCAGTGAAACAACTCTGAATCACTTTCAGTGCAGCTATGCTAGGAATTTGCATGCAGCAATCATCATGAGTGTATCATGAAGGATGATAAGGACAGGAAAATTGGGAAATATAAACATAATTAGCAATCTAATCTACATCACATTTTGTGAATGATCAGGTATGATTATTGCATATAGTATGGTAATTTAATCAGATTTTTTGGATAACTTAAAAATGTTCTGATCAATTAATGTTTATGTGTACTTATCAAAAATCTTATTTCTGAACTCATAAATTCAGTTGTTTGTATCCATATTTGAAAGTAGAGGCAAGAAGAAAATCACATATTTTAACCATCAGACATTGAATCACTTCTGTTTTTCACAATTTTGCCTGATGTGGTAGAACTAAAGTAAGTCATTTGAACAGAATATTCATACTACAGATAAAAACTTAAATCTCTGTACTGAACTGTTAAAGATTATCAAATGATTTTGTGGTAATGCGAGGTGTTAGAAAACACTCACTCTATATTATGTAAAAACATTCCTGATGATAAAAAGCATTAGACTGCCTACAAAATGTGTATAGTAGGATTTGAATCCTACCAGTGTGCTGCAATACAAATACAAATCCTGTCCTCAAACATTTTTATTTCTTTGAACCTAATCTTTAATTTACTTGCACTGTTAAGTTTTAAGCAATATTATTAATATCAGATGTAGAACAGTTGTTAACACCTCTTTCAGAAATTGTTTGAGCAAACTGAAAATCTTCTTTTCCCCTACACACTTATGAAACACTGCTGCAAAAAAGTCCAAAATTATATTTTCACCTTCATCTGTCTATTCTCTGCAACATGAACACATTAAGAGTTGCATATCACTTACAGTGGTTACTTCGGTTTGCTACACAAATTAAGGCGATGTTTCAAAAAATAAACTGTGATTTGATGTAGCTTTACTCTTCTCTTGCAGTGTCTGCCACTGGTCAGGAGTAAGTAAAAGTAGATAGATCAGTGAGACTTTCTGCTTTACTCTGTGCACACATCCAGAACAGACCAATATTCCTCTTTCTTTTTGGACCTCACTTAAATTGCAACAGAGCATCTTAGCACCTCAGTCTTCTGGTAGAGTCAGTTCATGATGATAATTACATTAGCAGCCAAAGACTGCACCCCAGAGTACTGGGTGTAAGGAAATCTGGATGGCTGCCCCAAGCTGATTTTTTCCTGGAACTGGTTTAGTATTCCAGGCAATAGTATTCACACCAATACACATGCCTAGACACACAAGGTGTTCCTTACAAAAAATAAAGGCTCTGGAGCTATCAGGGAAAGCTCAGTTGGAAAACTAAACCAGACATAATCAACAGGGTATAAGCATTCTGGACATGCCAATGCTCAGCAGTTCTAACATTTCTGCTGTGCACACCCTTCAGTTAGGCGTGAGAAGATCAAGTCAGTATTAGACACTCCAAAACAATAAAACAGGCTTTTTACAGATGATGTGTAACAGTGGGATAGTACAGCATTACTTATTCTGAGCAGTTGTAGTAATTCCAGCCCAATACTACCATTCAATTCTTAATCAGATGGATATTTAAAGTAAAATATATTCTGAGTTGGTTTGGCAGGGTTTTTTAATTGTCTTCCCCTTCTTTCTCCCCCAAGAATTGCATCAAATTTAGCCTTTGGATAGCAAGCTTCAAAAAACTTGCATTTTGTAGATCTAAAATCTAGTCACTGTATTTCATCTGTGGCAGCTGTGCAAGCTGGTGTCCAGTTTGGAGACCCGTCCCCAGCACAACCCTATAGTGTCAATGCCAGGCCTGCCTGCCAGGAGCTGCCTGTTGGGGACATAGGCTTCCCTCTACCTGCCCTGTCCCCAGGAGGCAGCGAAAGACAGAACTGCCACTTCCAATGAAGCTGCTCACCCATGTAGGTAAAGCAAATGACCACAATCCAACAGGCATCATGGTCAAGGACATCAAAATGTCCTTCCAGAGGCTCACCAAACACAGGTGGCACACCAACTGGAAGAATAGAGTGGCTGGGCTACAGAGGTGATCCAAGCCACTGTTTACATGGTTCTTAAAACCTTTTAACCAACTGTTAAAACAGATTAAACTGTTAAAGCATATTTTCTGTGGTTTGAGTGCTTTGAACACTGTCCAATGGGAAAATATGGAGGAAATTTTCAGGAAACAGGAATTAAGCCATGGAAGTTGAAAGTCAAGGACTATTCTTTATACTACAAGAAGTTTTTCTAAAACTATACATATAGTTAATAAATCACTGTAGTACATTCACATAAAAAACCCCATCAGTTATTGGTTAACTTCTCTTATCTCAATTATGTTCCTACTGCTTCACTACAGACATGAGGAAGAGCCACGTTTTCTAGCACAAGCTATAGAAGAAACCTTGCTTACAGTGGGATGAATGTGAAGTCCTACCACAGGTACTGTTGCATCAGCCGATCACAACTGTGATCCTTGACCTCTGCACTGGTATATGTTACATTCTGCAGAGCAATTACACTTAGAATTAGGTTTTCCATGTTAAGAGCCTCTTCTGAGAGCAGACTGAACTGTGTAGTGGAAATCAGTGTTGGAATGTCAGCAATATGTTATCTAGCACTGCTATTATCTAGCAGTACTAGCAGGAGAGCTGGGCAATGCAACTTGCAACACAAGAAGCCTCCCTGAATGAAGCAGTGAGAACAGATGAGGATGCTGGCAAGAGAAGCAGATGTATGCGAGGATTATCTTAAAAATAAATAGCCTTGTTAATTTTCATTAGGGTCCATGCAGAACTACTTTAATCTACAAACAAATTGATTTTTTATTTTTATTTTTTGTATTTGAACAACATTACACATTGTAAGACTCAAAACTGATTTGAAGCTTTTAAAGAGGATTTACATAAGATGATTAAACACAGCCAACAGCTTGACAAGGAAAAATGAAAACTTACTTATTTGTTCAATTTCACTCTTAAAGGAAGGAAGAAAGACATAAAATAGACATAACAGGAAAGGGGTTATCTTGTGGGTGCTTGGAAGAGCATTTTTCTGATACTATACATTTAAAAAGTTATTTTTCCAAGATAAGACTTCCATAATTTTCATATTAAGAAGGTGATTCATCTAACACCATGCACTAAGTCTGTAAGATGATAGCATCTGCTTATTATTTCAACAATGAAGATTTAATGTCTTTTCTCTTGCATGATAAAAGTCTCAGCACCTTAATACCTGCTTCTATTATTTAATTCCGGAAACTTTTTATGTCAGAGGACTGAATAATTATCCTAAGAGAGATTCTGCCTTCAGAGCCAAACAGCAGTCCAAACTAATCTTCTGGTAAACTAGAGCAAAATCATCACAGATAAGGTTCTACTTCTGGAAATATTTCCCTACTATTGCCTTGAGACAATTTTGCTGCTGTTGTAACATTATTCAATCCACTTCCATTTTCACTCATCTCTGAACAATGCCTTTGACACATTGGCAAATTTATTAAATAGTTGTGACATGGTTCCTAGTTTGAGAGTACAAGATTAGGAAATCTGACCTATTAAAGAAACAAGAAACCCCAAACAGATACTAATTCAAACTAACACCCCTGTTCTAGAGATAGATATTTTTTTATAAAAGTAATTGTTCCCTATTCCCCCCTTCCAGAGATATCCATTAATTCACATCATGGAGCTAGTTAATATAAAAATGGCAAAATGCCACCATACTTTGTTGTAAAGGTGCAGATATCCTATTCCAGAACTACTAGTGCCTGTATGTTAGAATAAATGTGAATTTTCTTCTCTTTGTGCTAACACATGCACTCCACTCAGACGTATGTGGTTTTGGGCACTTTCACCACCCCTGTGTTTTTAATACTACTCAGCTTCAGTATTTCACAGACTTATGGAAAGAATATGGGCTGGGAAAGCTTTTATTATTACTTGCAATCATTACTTAATAAATGGGCAAAAACTATCTACTTAATTTGCATGGAACAGATTTTGGTCATAACTCAGTGTATTCAACTGATAGTCTAATAAATTAGAGTGCATTCATGACATGACAGCAGCGGCAGAAACATGGCCTCTGTATTTGATGGTTCATTCCTGCACCATGCTTTCACTGTCAGATACCACTGTTCTAAGCAGTAATATATGACCACTACTGGCACTTGTGTAGCACCTGGAACTGCCCTCAGGGTCCAGGTGTCGCTGTTCCAGAGGAGCCTCGTGCATACTCTGAACACTGGAGATTTTCCTGTACATACTGAGGTGCAAGGATGTGGGGGGGGGGGGGGGGGGGGGGGGGGTGTAAGAGCTCATTAAAACAGAATTATTATGCTCATTGCAATATGTAGCAGACTCTGGACTGGGACTACCTAGACAATACAAGTTATAGTGTAGGCATCAGAGCAGCAGTCAACCTCATGTCATTTCAGGGGGTAAAGTTGTGTTAGTTTGCATAAGAAGATTTTCTTTCACCAGTGAAAGATTCAAGGGGGAAAACTACCCTGAATTTTAAAGGGAAATCGGCTAAAAGGTAAAAAATGCTGTCAAACTGGGCCTTAGAGCCAAACACGTGGTTTTTTGTGGGGCAGAGTAGGAAGCAAGTCCAAGAAGACGAAGCAGGGTTAATGCTAGAGCTGCCGGGTCAGGAGTAAAGGCAGCAGATGGAAGGAGACACAAACCTGTATCTTTGAAAGCAAAAAAGGCTGCAGTACTGAGGTTAAGAGATACTTGACCCACTGAGTAAATGATTACTTTGGGGAGCAACAGGAAAGGTGAGTGAAGAATAAGAAAAAAATCCACCTTATGAGGCAAGGCTGGTTTATAAAAGAGGACCTCTTCTAAAAGAAGGCTTATAAAGAAGACAGAGCAGCCCAGCCTGAAATACGAGTCATCACAAAGTTTAATGCCCTCTCACTCACTACTAAATGACATGACTGCCTCCAGACAGGCTTTCCACTGCAACCACCGAGCTAGCGACTTTGCTCTCCACCCAACCCTGTAAGATATAGCCTGCAGCAGTGCTTACTGCAGGGCACATTGCAAGTCCCACAGTTTGCACTCAGCAATTCTCTCCTCCCTCTCCCTGGACCCCCTCATTTGACATGACTTCAGCTGTGGACAGAGCAGGTTTAAAATACTCCAAGGTAGTGCCTGCTGTCAAACCCCCATGGCTGGCCTGTGATGGCTCATGGTCTGTGATGCTGCTCATCACAACACATCTGTTTCTTATTCCTAAGACCACTGTGCATGAATTGTTACTGGAATAAGAAAGTGGAAAAAAACCCTGGAGCAGCAGGACTGAAAAGCATGCCCCAAATAGCATGAGCCCCACTACTTCTACAAAGTGTCAGAGAACAGATGATTCTGAATCACTTTGGGATGGAAGTGTAAAAAAAAAAAATTAAAAATAAAAAAATCAGACCATTTTCAGGTAAATAGCGGGAAATTTATGTGTCCAAACAGATTGAGGCAACGTGGTTTGAAACGCCCTGGGATACTTGAGATACCTGCACAGTTAGTAGACCTACAGAGGAAGACACACAGGCTTCTGAAAAAGCAGATGTAAACAAAATTGGATACTCTTTGGTCCTTAACGTTTAATGCTTATCTCTAGGCACCTAGATATTATTCTCAGTGTTTGGCCAAAAAAGTTGGTTGGATACTCAGGTCCTTTTACTTCTTATGTTAGTGACATGCACAAACATTTGAAATCTCTGGCACTTCAGAATAAATATGTATTTCACTACATAATGGTAATTGACTACAGTACTGCAATTTTCCCTATCAAAAAAATCTATCACCTCACCTCAATCATTTATAAAGGAAAGAGTGATGAGTTAACTTACACTGGTTTTAGTAAGCAGCTCAAACCTCACGGGCTGGAAGCCACTGTTTTAGCTGCTTCACATTAAGCATAACTTGCCAATTAAGTTGGGATAATGAGTGCTTTGAGCTAGAGAACAATACCAATCCTTGCAAGTTTTTTTGAATTTAAATTTTAAGATTCTGTAGAGTTAAATTATTTTTTGAGAATAAAGAAGGAATAAAACCCATTACACACACATGCCCTCCTGTGCCCCCAAGGATCCAGGTGCACTTTGCTCATGGCTGCTGAGACTGAACAAAGAATTAGGTGGAGGTCTCAGATTCCCTCTTCACTTCAGATAAATGATACACACTTTCAGTTTTCCACCATCTCTGATAACAGGCAGCAAGATTTCAAGATATAAGATTGGTATTAGGTATGGACCATGACAAGGAGGAACAGTATCTTCCCTGATGCATTATATGTGATGTGTCAGTCACTGGTTTTTTTTTTTTTAATCTTTTTTATCAAGATTAAATTTGGCTGTAACATACAAAGCCCTACAGGGAGCAGGAATAGTCATCTTCTACAGTTCTAGGGAAGAAACTCTCAAACTACTAGTGATGAAAGCACACCAATAACTGTGTGGCAATATCAGTTGAGATTTGCTTGTAAAAGAATCAAATATCTAAAAGGGTAACCAATATAGCTTTTATCTTTTGAAAGAGATTAAAGGTGTTGGTTCTATATTTTGCAAAAGAAAGGTATGAGGAGAACAAGGAATGACAAAGGGCACATCCATAACAAGGATGAAAGAGCAGCATGTATAGAAACTATCAGCATTGGACAAAGACAAAAGAGAATAATTTTGAACCTGAACATGCCATGGGAAATCACAACTGGGTGCAATGCAATCACTGCTTTTCAGCAATATGCTTTCTCAGATCCTTCATAGATTTTCTTTCCTGTAACAGCATTTTAACCCAGTTACCCTCCTCCTTCAGCCTCTCTCAGAAACATAACTTTACCATTTCACATGTTTCCTCCCTCTAGCTGATTACTTTTCTTGTGTTCAACTCATCTTCCTAGGGCTACCCCCTCTCCGCTCTACTACATGACTAGGAATTTTTCTTCCTTGAGCTGCATCCCCTCAAACCTTTGGATCTTAACTGTGAAGTTTTCGTTGTCCTTTGCCATGTCTTGTAAATCTCTGCATCTGCCTTGTTTGCCAAACTTTTCCAATCTCTCCTCATTTTGGTTTAAATACCTACACTTTGATGGTCAGCTAGATCCTGCTTTCCCTGTCTCACCCCTACCCACCACAGACTCAGGCTTTTTAATGTTCTGAACCAAAGGACATTTTAGCTAGTTTGCAAGCATAGATTTTAGACTCAAAAGTACCAATGTGTTTAAAAGCTATTTCTCTTGCACTACTCTTGTTGCCTCTCCTGTATATCTCAATTCCACAGGCAGCTATTTAACCTGCTGTTACTTCTAATACTGATTAAACTCCTCTCTCAATGGAGCTCTTTTATATTCTGTTTGTCTCTCACACAGTGAGACTACAGATATCCAGACTTTACACCAGCACTTACCGTAAAAACTACAGATTGAAGAATGTCCAGTGTTCTTTGGCTGACCATAACCTGCTAATTCATGTTCTAACACGTGCTTCAAAGGCTACATGCATGTCTGCACTTTGCATGCAGAAGCACTTCAGCTGGCTCTGTCAGAGGTAATGCCCAAGGCAGAATACTGCATTGAGACCCTGATGAACAGCTCTGCCTCTTCTGTCTTTGCTGCTGTCCTTTTGGCAATTTTCATGGGAAAATTCCACGCTGCCTGATGTGGAATTCTGGAGAAACCAGGTGCCCTTCTGGTATATGATAACATATATGTTTGCAGCAAAACAATCAGATTACTAATACTGAACTGGATTTATGTGTACCATGGCCAAATGAATTTTCTGTTTCGTAACAACACCTCTCACCCAGCACAGTGGATGGCTTCTTTTGAATGTTCATGCATGTATCAGTCAAGCAACCCTCCCTCTCTCAGGCTGGAGAAGCAAAGGAACCACCAAATGCAGGCAGCCCAACTGCAGGGTGTGCTCTCTGACTTGCAATCTGGTTTATGAAGATGAATTTGGGAAGAGGTGCAAGTGTTAATTTGTTGACTGTCTCACCCATGCTGGGACTATAAAAATGAGTCAGTTCACGTTCAGCTTGACCTGCCTAATTATCTGCTGACCTGGTATGCCAAACAACTGCTGGGTCCAAAGAAGGAGAAAAAATCTCCACTAGTAAGATTCTATTTGTCACCCTCAGCAGTGAATAAAGCAGCATTTTTAAAGGCAAACAATCAGAGGTATTCCTACTCTTCTGCTGTTTCTGCTCTCTTGGCCAGAAAAAAGGATTAGGGTGGTGGCTTTGGCTGTCTCCCTTCCAGTCTTAGTTCTGGAGGGTTGTCTGAGAACAAAAATGACAGCTTCAGGCTTAATTGTTGTTGGATCCAAGGAATTTATTCTTGCATGTTTGGGTTTTATATCCAGAATGGATGGAGTCCATGTGTGCAATAATTCAAATAATTTCCTTTCTAATTAATTTTGATTGCATTTCCTGCCAGGTATACAAACTAGGAAACACATGGAAAGAAGTTGTTAGCCTACCTATTGATTCAGGTAGTGCAAATATATCCAATTAACCAGCTTCTTTTCACACCAACAGATTTATTTCTTGTTTAGACTGCACTGTCATCTTTCCTTTCATCTTTCCACTAGCCCAAGGTAACAAAGATTCTGCAAGGGAAGAACTTCCTCAGTTTTATTGCTGCAGGCTAAGTTTTCTGATTACTAGAGCTAGTTTTAGTCCCTTGCTATGCTCTTCCCTGCTCCCTGCGGAGAACAGAGCATTTGGAAAGCTGAATTTTTTAAAAAATATAGTAGTTTAATTAATGTTATGACTAATCAGAGATGCTAAAATGCTTTGAAGAGGAAAAGTGCTATGTGAATGTTGAGTGGAATTTTAGTTTTATCTGCATTATTTTGTGAGATAGGATAACAATTTGTTAATAGTCTGATTCAAGGGACTTCAAATTAGGGCATAAAGAAGAAATAAAAATGTAATCTATTTTTGGAAAAGTAAGTTTAGGCTTCCAGTTCTATAGCCTGATCCAACACCCACTGAAATTAATGAGCTTGTCTACCAACGTTAAAAGGTGTGAAATCGGATGCATAAATAAAGTAGCTTTTCTCTTCCACTTTGGTTTTTATTTTGTGTCCAAAACAGAACAAGATTCTGACAGGGGTAGTCAGAGGAAATTGCAACTAGAAATTATCCTGTTATAAGTGTGCATGAAGGAACTGCAATTTATTCGCTACTCTTTTTTGCTTCTTTACTTGTGGTATAGTATTGCGTGAAACTCAAGAAGAAATTTGTCCCCATGGTATAGTCTGAAAGACCAATTGTTTCTGCGTGCTTTTATATACAATACCATGGTGAAAACATGAAGATTCTTTTATTTCATAATAAGAGACATAAAAGGGATCCTCATGATCTACTCTGTTATTAAAGGTTAAATAAAAGCATAGATATAAATGCATTAGCTCAATAAATAAAGATCTTGGTAAAGTGGTAGTTTCTTTTGAAAACAACTCGTCCAACAGACATCAAAACCGCTTCAAGTCATACTGCAATGTTCACCTATTCTGTAATTACTTCAGTGTTCAAATATTTCTTAAGTCATCACCATGAAAACTCTACATGGAATAGTTACGATAATTAATCTGTGCATGATGGCATAACAATGCTGCATTGACAGTGCTTTATTGTGCAACATAAAATAAAATCATTCTATATTCCAGTTACAAAATACTGGTTAATTTCTAAGGCTCAGTGAAATCATACACTAACTTTACAGATTTCAGTGGCTGGGAGAAGAACATAAGGGAAAAGAAGAAGATGAAGCAAAAGAACTGCATTACAAAAAGGGATGGGTGTTTAAAATTTTTTAAAACTTTTAAGACAATTAAGCCATGAATGGGTAAGACTGTAACACAGTATTTGATTTTTTCCCCCTACAATTCGCAACTGTTAGCAAGTAGCTCATGAAAACAGTGTTCATCTCTTGAACTACAAATGTATCAGTATAAAACTAAACCAGACCCTCCAAAGGTCTGCTGGTGGTAATGAAGCCATAAGTACATTTATTAGAAACAGGGCCTCTCCATTAGTCATGCAGAAAGTGGACATGTAGTTGGTTTTACAGGTATTTTTTAGAGGTCAATTAATTTTGCAATATTACTAATGTTCTGATTCAGTTAAATTCCTGTTTCCTACAGAGTTTTGTCTCCTTAGCAACACAGACACTGGAAAAGAGCAAATTATAATGTAGTTCTGTATTTTAAATAACCTAAAACTACTACAATATAAGACCTGAATACAGTAAGTATGTGAACAAGGATATGATGCACAGTGAAAGTAGGTTCTATGTTCTCATAGAAGGGCAAAAATGCATCCAATAACCTTCTTTAGCAAATGAGTAGTATATTACTGTTTTGACTACAATGCTACTAGTTCTTATATTTCTCATAAAAATGTTTCTCAGCTCTTCTAAGGCGTATAGCTCATTATTAGCTGTGCTTAAAGAAATTGTGTCAAACGAATCCTAGTCTCAACTGCTCCATCAGAGTACAGATCTACTGGAGCACAGTTCTGTTTGTGCTTCCTCAGGAGGTGGGAGTCAAACAGTTCATAACATGACTTGGCTTTGGGTTGTGCTACTGCTAATCCTTTCAAAGTAACAGCTCCAGGTGTCACCTTCAGGCTAGTAGCTGATCAAGTTGTCTCTCTAGTGGCCCTCAAAGAAACCTTGCCTCCAGACATTCATTTCAGGTTGCTCAGTGTCATTAAACTTTTTAATTGCTTTTTTAACCCAAGTCACAGCTGTTCACATACAACTCAGTAACACATGGCAGGAGGATTCTCAGGACTGTGCACCTACTCAGTTTCCTTTTCTTACCTCCATGGAGATGCAATGGCAAGAGTCAGAGAGTCTTTATGTTAAACTTGTTATGCTGGGCTTCAGCTCCTTCTTGGAGATAGGCTAGACAGCGGAGATCTGCTTAAGGCAAAGCCCAAAAACTCCTAGATCCTTTAAGTTCACTGACTTCTGAAACTTTGTCTGACGTCAGTTACTTCCAAAGAGAGGAGGAGAACTGGGCAAATATTGCAAAAGTCTTCTTCCCCCTCCAAGACTTCTGGAGAAGATGAATCTGGCAGACAGCAGCTGGCTCCCAGGCTTCAGCGCCTTATTTTAAATGATCAGAGTGCTCTGAAGGACTAGGGAGGAGTCAGAGTGAAAATTTTACATCTACTCAGCTGCCTTGCTACTTCCCTGAGATGTGGCGGAATATAAACTACACTCTGCATTGCAGGGGAGGGATGGGAGATCAGGCTTGGAGTGCTGGAAAAGATTTGCTACAACAACAACAGAAAAACAAGGCTGAAAAATAAATGCTCTCAGCTAAACAAAACAGGTAACAGGTCAGATACAATGCTGACCTCCTAATCACAGGAGATTCAGAGGACAATATTACCAAAGGTAAAATATTTCTTGATAGACTGCTCCTCTGAAAACTTTGTATCTGCAGAATGTCATGTTCCCTTTGTGAGAGCAACCCTTGTTGTCAGTGTCACCTTGAAAAACTTTATACACAAATATATGACTTTGCATATTCTCATGCTAATAAAAGCATTTTCCTCTAATTAAAATTAGCACTGATGATTTGCTAAAATAATCCTGAGTTATGAAATCCAAATAATGTATAAAACATATCACTTTAAGAGCACCCTGAGTAGCACACAATCTAAGAGATCCTGTGACTTTTCTCCTGAGAGGAGCAAGTAATGAGACAATTTATTTTTCTCATATTGCACACTAGATCCACCAAACAGCAGGTGAACTCTGAACACCACCATGGTGCATTCTTTTCATATGCAGAGCTTATGCTAAAAAATCTGTAAATTTGGACTAGGAGCATTTTTACCTTTCTTAAGGTAGCAGAGAACTTTTCAGAAGAAAAAGTTACAGCCTGTACCTTGAATAAAATGCAAGAACAGCCATAAAACAGCAGGGCCACTCATTGATTATTTAAATGACTAAGCTCCCCATGTCAGAAAGATTACCCCATCTCTGTTTGTATTTCCCAAAGGGTTAAGTGTGTAAAAGTGAAATGCAACCACGAATGAATGAGGCCCCCAGCATACTCATGCTTAATTGTGGACCTCGATACTTCTAGCAAAAATTAAATAAAAATTTAGCAAATAATTTTCTTATAAATCATAGAAGAGTTGAGGTTGCCAGGGTTCTCTAGAGATAACCTAGTTTAAACCCTCTGTTCTATGTAGGCTCAGCTCAGCGCTCTCTTATACTCAGACGGACTTTCCTGTACTTCAATTTGTGCTCATGAACTCTTGTCCTGACACTGGGCATCACCAAGAAAGAGTCTGGCTCTGTCCTCTTTACACCTGTCCATCAGGCATTTAAACAATGTCTAAGATCTCACTGAACCTCTTCTTCTCTCGACTGACCAGTCCTTGCTCCCTGAGCCTCTCCTCACAGGATAGATGCTCCAGACCCATAATTATTCCTAGAGCCCTTTACTGCACTTTCTCCAGTATGTCTGTGTCTCTCCTGTACTGGTGAGCCCCAGAACAGGACTTGGTGCTCCATGTGTGGCCTCACCAGTGCTGAGTACAGGGGCATGATCACCTTCACCGACCTGCTGCTAACACTCCTGACAGCCCAGGAGGCTGTTGGACCACTCTGCTGCTGGGGCAGACTGCCAACTCCAGGACTTTAGATCTGTCTTGACAATGAAAGTGATGGCAATGTAGTGGGTACAACAAATGCAAGACCACACTATTTAAGTCCTTATCCAACTCTGGCCACTAACACAAAGCCCCTGTAACCTGACCTCTAAATCCCACCCCAGCACCCTTCACCAAATCCTAACCCCAAGTTCTATCGCAAAGGCCAAAACCCAAACCTGAAACCCTTTACCTTATACCTACCCCACATCCTTGTTCTGATGGCAAACCTAATCTGCTGGCCCTAACCTTAATCCTAAACCCTCACTGTTACTCCCACCTCCAACCTACACCCAAACTGCTTACTAAAAACTCTTCATGGAACTCCAAACCCTGACCCAAAGCCCTTCTGTAACTCTAAAAGTTAAACCCTTTCCCCAAAAGGCAGGCTCAAACCCCTAGCCCTATGCAGATTCCCAAAGCCTAAGCCCTCCTTCTTTGACCCTGCACATTCAGCCCTTCTTTTGACCCCAGCTCTTGGGTGCCTGTGCCCAGGACGTGGGAGATGAGCAGAGGTCGAGGATTCAGCTGGATCCCTGGGGGTCCTCATGCATCAGCACTTGAACAGCCAGGACTTGGAGGCAGCCATGTGAAGCTCACACAAAGGGTGTGAGAGAGCTGAGCCAGCAAGTAAGAGTTGATTTTGTGGCTGTAAGTAGGCTTTGGGTGTCAGACTATGCTTGTTAAGCCTTTACACTAACTCCGACCACTAACCCTAAGCCTGACTCCTAGCCCCTACCTCTCCCACACCTCCTACCCCAATTCCAAATTCTACTCCTTGACCCCAACAGCATAAGCACAACTTCTGAATCTATAACAAAACCCAAGACCAAGTAAGCCAGTAAAAGTAGAAAATAAGCCGACAAATGTTTATAATTGTCAAAAAAGAAACCATTTTTTTGGCATGATTTTGCTCTCATAAAGCTGAGCAGGAGCAATGAGGCATGGCTACATTTATCACTGTCTCAAGCAAACATTAGTCTTCACTATGTGAGAAAATTTAAGATTTTACTCCTGTTAGCCCTGCTTTTCCTGCAGCTCAAGCTGGTTCCCAGCTTGATTTCACAGAAACACCCAATTAAAATTCCTGCCTATTAATCAAATATGATGCAATGCACTAGCAAGTGGCAGTGGTCTTCCCTTTAACAATTATGCTAAATACTCAATTTAAATGGCACCATTAAGCTAAATGGATCACAGTGCTATTTCCAAAAAAATCCACTCAGATAAATGAAACTTTTGTGAAAAAACACGAGGGAAGAAGAATATTAGTACTGGCATATCAGCTTTTGAGTGAGACACAGTTAACAGCAATATTGTGCAGCCACACGTTCATTTAAACATGAGCTCCTTATCTAATATAAACAGCAATACAAAGCACATCTGCAGTCATGTTGCATCAAATTTATAGCAGACAAACCATACTGAAAAGATTCTTTAAAAATCATTAATATAAAGCAGTCTCTTACCAATTATGAGATATTCTATTGGATAGCTCTTAGCTTCCAGATTTATTGACATAAATATTCTTATCTTTGAAAATGTCTGAAATAATCCTTAGTATATACTTATTTCAAACATTAAAGTAAATATACTGAAGAGTATCTTGGAACCTGACCCACTTCTGAGCCAGGAAATCCTCTTCTGAAAGCAAATTAAAGTAGATAAATCTGTCATTTACATTCAAGTTCTCCTTGTCCTGGAATTATTTCTCCTTTCTGAGACTGAGTCTGATAATGCTGTCCTTATAATTCATAGAAATATTTGACTTTATGTAGATACACATGAAAAAATGCTTTTATTAATATCCAGTAAGCTTAAAATTACATGTAGAACCAGAATAACTGAGGTTGGAAAGGACATCAGGAGTTTGTCTAACCTAACTTCCCTGCCCAAAACAAATGCACAACCAGTGCAATGCAAACCATCATAGACAATGCAGATCAATAGAAAACTGTTTAAAAAATACATGTATTATATCTCATATAGTTGACATAATACACTAGATTGCACATATAGTCCCTCTGCTGCTCTCCTGTCAAAAAGGTTATTATTCATAATGGAAGAAACATTTAAATATGATGAATGTGTGTCTTCATACGTGCACATTTGTTAGTCTCTTCTCCCAGTACAAATTTTAATCACAATTTTCACTATATAAAGACCACAATGGACAGCATTCTTTTTGATATGAATATTTTCTGGGATATGAAGGCAGCAAGAGTATGCAAGAGGAAGTGTTAACAAATAAAGACGAGAAAAAATGTATTTATTGACAGAACAGGAATGGAAACTAAGATGGAAGTGGTGCAAATACAATGAAAAAATGTTTGGATGGTGCTACTCAGAACAGATACTAATGGTTCATCATTGAAATATAAGCCTTTATCAAAAGAATTCTGTAGAAAACGTATGAATTAATTTCTCTAGACAATCTTCTATCCTGGGTCTATAACCATCCTGTGTCACAGTCAGTTGAAGGGATGGTGATACAGGAGATGAGGACAAAGGCTGAAAAATGTTTGAAGACTGGTTTAGATTTCAGTAATACTGATTTTGGAAGACAGAATTCATTAAAATCAAATGGATAATATTACTACAGAAGCTGGAGATGATTATCTGCAAAAATACAGAATGAAGAACAATTTACTGAGTAGTAATTCTGCAGTAAAGGATCAGGAAGCCAGAGAAGATCATAAGATAGGCATGTGTTACAAGATGGGTTGCTGTGACAAAGACAGCTATTCAGGAGTATATTAACAACTATTCCTGGCAGCACATACAGATAATATGTTCCTCTCTGCAGAGCTTATGGAGAAATACCACAACTAGTCTGAATGGCAGACTTCAGGAAAGACAGGGACCAACCAGAATGAGTCCAAATGAAACCAACAAGAGTATCTAGGAAGACAGACTGAACTGACTGCAACCTCAGCTTTAATTATAGATTCAGCTGCTCTAACTATAACCCATCAACCTGCAAACAAGGAACAATGCTGTGTTCTTTATGGTAATGCACTGCAGTGGCACCATTCTTACTCAATGTCTTCATGCACAAGATACATGGCAGAGGAGGCTGCTACTGGAGACTGCAGGTTACCAAGAGTTGGCAGAAAAAGCAGAGTCCCTGGACATATGGCCCCATTGCACAATGAGGTCTTCATATGATCTACTTAAAGAACTGGAACTAAGAAAATTGCAATTCAAGCATCCAAAATGGGAAGAAAGAACTGGTTCATATGGTAATTTTTATTGATTCTGAATTTATGCTTGCAAGCTGCTCTTATTGGCCTTGAAATAAAGTGGTTCACCTTATATGTGAGGTCCACCTCAGTTTCCCATTTTTTATTCACTGAGCTAACTTTGTATTTATAACTGGTCAATTGGGACTGAGAAAGTTTCCTTCAATGAGATAGTCTGGATCCCTAGGAAGGGACTTGTTCTGACAGGTTTTGGGGTCACAGTACATCAGGCACAGCTCTACTGATTTCAGGAGTGTTGATCCATGATGCCTGACATTACTGAGGGACTAAGAAGCATTTATTTTTTTTCTTTGACCAAAAGTGGAAGTGCTATCTCAACAGACTTTGAAACAGACTTCTTGCTATAGTCCATCTGTAATATACGCTGTGGTATAAAAGTATTAACTCCAGTCCCTATGGAGCTGAATATACTACCATAGATGTTAAAAACACCTCTTGCTGTGGCTGCAACAGTATGTCTGTGGTCTTCCTTCTCATCCTTGAGTGCTGAAGGGCTTATAGGAATGGCTTTAGGAACATCATTAATATTATTGGGTTGATACTTAGGATTGTTGAACCTGTTCACTGAAGGTATTGTATCCATTTCACTATCACACTTGGGAAGCTGAAATAAGCTGTGTGCTTTTGAAACCAGTTGGTGAGAACTCTGAGATTTTGATGGTGACTGTGATTTATGTTGAACTTCATTTGTCAAGAGATTGTTTGGGTTTAAGACTTCCAAACTTGTGCTCAAAGGGCCTTGCAGTACTAGGTAAGGCTTTATTGTAAAGCAGTTGTAAGAAGGAGTGAGTGTTTTCTGAACCTGTTAGTTCCTTTAACAGGGCCTTTGTCAGGGAAGCTTTTCTGAGGATAAAACGTGAACCGCACCATGTCTTTTCTAGAGGATCTGAAAGTTGCTGGCTTATTCTGAGGTGGAGGAGGGTCAGGCACAGAGTTAACTTCAGAAAGTGGAGACTCGTGACATGCTGGGAGAGACAGGACAGGACTATCAAATTGACTGAGGTTGTGTATGCTGTATTTTGAAGGAGCAGGAGGTGGAGCTGTAACCTGACAGATTGGCTCATAGTGCTTTTTACTGACAGGCCTATCAACTGATTCAGCATCAGTTGGTTTCCCTATAGAATAACTGGTGAATTTCACCTGATTGTGCAAATGAATTGGTTTAGAGGCCTCAGAGTGATGGCTGGCAGGAACCTGCACAGAGCTTATTTTCAAAACTCCTGCAGTCAAAATAGGATAGCTGCTTTTCGTAATACTCTGCATCTTCTTCAGGATCATAATGGCTTGACACCTTTGCTTGAAGTCTCTGTGGTTCAGGGCCCTGTAAATATACTCCTTAGATAAAGTACCCTTTTAGCTTGTGAATGAGTGCAATACTTTTCGGAAGATAATACGATCTTGCAAAAGTAATGAACTGCTTAACCTCCTGGTATTTGGAAGAAAGGGATAAAAAGAGATCGAAGAAGAAACCACAATATGAGTCCTCAGATCCAGGTCTCTGAATATTTTCCTTACATTTTCTAATTACACAATTCCTTAAGTATATTTGACCACCATCCTTTTCTTGCTTGTCATCTGCTCCCTTTCTTTCAGGATCAGGTTAAGCAGAAAGCTGAGATATCTCAGCTCCACTCCTCTTCATAATCCAGGGAATATTCTTTCTCTTTGTTCACAGCTTGCAGGTATTCCAACTTGGCTCCTGGGTCAGCTGCTGCCATGGGTAGATAACCAAGTGCCTACTGTGACTCACCTGTCCTGCAAGAGTTATGCACACACTGGTGGGCCAATACTCAAAAGCACTGCTCTTTCCAGGAAGATTAGTGTGTGAACAGCTCACCTTGGACACTTTCTCCTGGGTTCCCTCTGCAATCTAATCTAGGCTGTGTCCCAGGACTGGTTAAAAAGCCCATGCTATCCTAACTTTCAAACTAGTACCACTGCTTCTGAAAGTACTTCTGTCAGTTTTGTAATAATGATATGCTTTTTAGAATTCCTTTTAGTGGGTGATGTCTAGCCATTTTCTGCATACTACTTGTCTCTCACAGTAACAAAGCCACACGTGATTATTCATTCACAGTTACAGAAACCAAGGCAAAATAGGCCTATGGCCAACTCAAGAAGCCACCCAAGACTTAACGTTTTTCTCCTCAGGAATGACTGAAGCAAATGACCTCTTCCAACTTCAAGATGAGGTATTTTAATATTTGCTTTGTAAATAATTTCATTCTCCTAGTTTGTTTACTTTGGTGGCAACTCTACAACTAATCTCTAGCTACAGGGCTCCAAAGTGCAGGTTGTTATAATGTTGCCAGACTAATAGTTACTGATCTCTTAAATTTTAAGTAGATTCTAGAATAAAATGGGGAAGGAAAGAGACAACATTTAATTTTCATGAAAATGTGGGAAGGGTTACAATGAAGCTAATCTCTGACTCTTAATCGATTTTTGCATTGTTTGAAGATTGAACTAGAAGTGCAGTTCTTTTCTCTGTTTTTTAATAACTTTGCCTCAGCTTTGAAGTTTCTCTAAGCTGAGCACAGCTTATCAGAAAAGTCCTAGTGAATGAAAGATGCTTGAACAGGGCTACAACTGAATGAGATGAATTTCAGTCTCCCTAGGAAGAAGCTGAGCTTTTTAGTATAAGGCATATACATATTCAATCCCAAGGCAGAAGACTGGATTTAGCTACAGTGGATAATGCACAAAAATCCATCCTCAGAACCCCTTGTCTCAAAGGCTTTGCTTGTGATGTACTTGGTATTTCAGATTGTTAGTGGCTCACAAGAGAGAAGGAGACATGGCCTTTTCTTTGGGGCTTGATTTAGCCATTGTGGTACAGAATTGTACAGCAGAGGATAACACCTTTAGCTGCTGAAGATTTAATACCAAATATAGAGAAATTAAACATACCAGTTTGTCATCCTATCTGATACCATTACAGTCCAAAGGACCCTACTTTTGTCTGTCCAAGGAACACAGCTTATCTGTTTTGTTATTCTAATTTTCCAGTAAGACATGAAGGAATTCCCCATACTGGTTGTTCTGTTTTGTTTGGGAGGGAGGGAAGAAAGAAGGGGGAGGGAGGGTTTTCAGTGAAGCGACAGTTTACAGCAGTGCAATAATACTAAAACAGGATTCATGGTGGCTGGATTCTAGCAAAATAACTTTCAGGCTGTGGGAACACCTCCAGTATGCAAACGTGAAAATGTATCATTTTGAGCTGCATAAGCACTACTGGGGCAAGTCAGAATTTTTCACCTCTCAGCTGCTCACCTGACACGTTTGAGTTTGTTGTGTTTAAGGAAATCTGTCTGTAAAAGGAAACAGTAATCTTTTTGCACTCCCAGCTCATTTTGACAGGTTAGCCAGGGAGTGCAGATTCGATGCAGAAGTGATGCGTTAATGAGGGGCTGGATAGAACCTGGAAGCAGGAGGAGATTGTGTCACTGACAGCTTCATGGTGAATTACCATGTGTTAGGTTAGAGAACTGTAGTTTCCTAAATATGCTAACTCAATCAGCTGAGAACCTATAATTTTCAGAGTGAAAATAGAAATTGCACTATTAAAAATGAATTGTATTATATAATATATTTAACATGAATTTATTTCTATTAAATATACTTAATGGGGTGCTACATTTTCAAAGGATCAAAGTGAATTAATTGGCATCCAACTCTGGCTTTCATAATAAACTATTAGTCATTTAAAACAGTCCATTTAATGCCTATGTCATGACTGAAAACAGAAATTCAGTTCTTAATTTACCATCAGGCACCTAAGAATTTTACCCAGATTTTATTAACATGGTAAGAACCACTTGTACTTTCACTTTACTCTCCTATTTAATTAATTGATTTAGAGTAGACCTTACCATTGTTTGGCATTGTATGGTGATTACTACTTATGCAGCCTACTCACTCTATCTTAATAATGCTGCTTTGTTACTCTGAGTTGAATCCTGCTTCTCAGGAACTTGATGGAAAAATTCCTTCTAGCTCCCATGAGATGATTAAGCTGACAGCAACAAGATTTTCTTCTAGTTGTTGCAATTGTACACCATAATACAATGTGTGTTTAACATGAAGGGGGTAATTTTCTATATGCACGTGTACTCCTGAGCACAGCTTCTCTTCCTCTTTGCTGTGGGTTAAAGGCTGGAATAAAACCTACCTAAATACATATAAACACACACTACCACACACATATATAATGTTTCAGTGTGTATTTATGAATATAAATAAAAATTAGGTTAAAGGCACTCTACATCAATTTAAGATGCAGATACTTTTGCAGATGATATTCAGAGGTGAATCTGAAGTAAGTTATTTTAAAGGACAGAATAAAAATGCCTTTGTACAGAAGAGTATTCTGATTACATTTCTTACAGCCATTATTTTCCATGTGTCTGAAATAATTTAAAATTCATATTATTGCTTAACAATTGAATTATGTATCAGATCAGAACCTATTAGTCTACATGTGATTAGTTTAATAAAAGGCATCACTGTTGAACACTAGAGAAATTGTATTTATTTCCACTGATTTTAAAGTAATCAATTCCAAAGACAAAGTTAAATGTCAGGAAAAGGTTCTTCAGATGGTGGCTGGGCACTGGAACAGGCTCTCCCGGAAGAGGCCACAGCACTATCCTGACTGAGTTCAAGAAGCATTTGGACAATGCTCTCAGTCACATGGTGTGACTCATGGGAATCACCTTGTCCGGGGCCAGGAGTTGGACTTGATGATCCTTGCAACTCTCTTCTAACTCAGGATATTTTATGACATTCCAAAGTATTTCCCTTTTAAAATCTGCAAGTACAGTGCCTTACTAAAAATGCAACAAATTGACCTACTATTACAATTCCCTCTTGTAAATAAAGCAAACTTCTGTGTTTAAGTGAATTTAGTTACAATTATCCTATTACGGCCCTGATACCACAATAAGATGGTTATTCCCTGAAGCTTACACACTGCCACACTGAAATTGTGGCTTAAAATTTGGTGAACCTTGCCCTGAAGTGACTTAAGTACCTGCAATGATGCCACTGAGGTTAAAGACATTTAAATTGTGTTTGGCCACTTCTAATTTAGGAATTACAGAGTGTACTCTATGCTGCTTGAAATAACAAATGTGCCATTTACCCTTACTCCATATAGTGTCCTTACTGAGATTTTGACCAGACAAGTAGATGATATGATGATGGTGGGAAGAAAACTGGCTGGACAAAAGGCTTCATTGCCAGTATGAAATCCAACTGGCAGATGGCTACTTAGAGGTGCCCCACAGGTGGTGGTACTGGGGGCAAGACTGTGTCACATCTTCATTAACAGCCTGAAAGACAGGACAGAAAGAAAGACTGGACACTGTGAAGCTGGGAGAAGTAGTCAATACACTTGGAGGGCAGGACTGCTATTCAGATGGACAGCTGCACAGGAAACTCAAAGTTCAACAAAGGCAAATGCACTCAAGATTAAACAAACCCCTGTACCAGCACACAGATGGGTGTCTACTGGTTAGAAAGCAAGGTTTTAAAAAAAATCTCTGAAACCTAGAAGTTCTGGTAGACAAGAAGCAAGAGTTCAGATTGTGCCCTTGCAGAGCAGAAGGCCAATGACATCCTGGGCTTTCTTATATGGAGTTTAACCAACCCAACAAAGATATAATTTTTCCTCTCACTCATACAATTCTGCATCTACACTACTCCTAGAGTGTCACATGCAGTTTTTTTTCTGCCCAGGACAAAAATACTGGAACACATTCAGTGGAGCACCACAATGACAGCTGGGGGACTGGAACACGTGGCAAACAAGAACTGCATCATCTGGGCCTTAAAGGAAGGTTATGGAGAGACCTTGCTATTGCTTGCTATTCCAAACTTGGTATTCCACAACTACTTAATGGAATGGTGTGGAGAAGATGGGGTGAGGATCATCTTAAGAGTTCCACAATCTAAGAAAAAGAAGCAGAAGACATGCTGGAACACAGGAAATTCCAACTGATAAAAGGAAGACTAATTTTGCTATGGTGGTGGTCAAACAACAGAACAGGTTGCCCAGAGAGGTTGAGAAATCTCCATCTCATCAGCTGGATAAAGTCCAAAGTAACCTTCTGTTACTGAACCAGCTTGACCTCTGGAAGCCCCTTCCAAGCCAAATAGATGCAGTAATACCAAATTATGTCTTTATTGCACTTGCAGACTGAAGCCTTCCCTACAGCCTGAAAAATTACTTTAAGTGTATTTTCTAAAGTTACGCAGTTAACTTAATTTTTTAGGCTTATGTGGACTAAAAGGAAGTAAACTGGCACAATATCATCTAGTGACCAAAGGAATTTCATAGTATAGGTATCCCATACTGTTAGCAATTACTTAACAGCTGAGACCACAAAGACAAGCAATTTTGAATTTCATTGTTGATTACTTTCCTGCACATTGATCAAGGCTTATAAAACATCAGCAACAAGGTAGGTTTTATTTCCATTTCTTTTTGTAAGTCAGGGCTTGACAATCACATGAAAATTCTCAAAACTGTATCTTTAAATGTGTTTCTCTGATTATGTTTGTTTAAAATCTTCATTCCAGAATACTGGAGTGATTGTATCTAAAATATTAAATTACCTAGTTCCTTTTTTAAAAGAATAAAGGCCTTCAATTATGAGTGCTAACAACATGCTGTTTTCTTTTGCCTTAACCTGGTCTTTCAAATTGCACTACTCATATTACATCTCTTTTCCAGAAGCATGGATTTAAGCATTAATCCATGTTAATGCTTTCTTAGGTCAATTCCTGAAGTCCAATCCATCATTATAAAATATCATACATTATACATATATAAAATTGCTAACTCTAGGGGGTAGTAATTGAATCTTTTTCAGGTTCACACAAACTTGTATAACACAGCCACAAGAGGAAGCAAAAGGAAAATGAAAAACATAATAACACTGAAGATTGTATCAGTAATACCAGATTTCAACTAATTTTATAGATGCCATGGAGAGATCAATGGGGCTTTGAAGCAGATTCTAAGGGTTCTCTAGGCTTTCCTTGGGAGGAAAACTACATTTCTTTACTTTTGTTTAATTGAGCCCATCGAGATATTAAGTAGCAGAATCACAGTCTTACCTTATGGAATTATGATAATAAGGCCCCTCAGCAAATTGATTATTCCCTCACTTATCTCAGATGATGAAAATTTGTTACCCTTTTAATATTTTGTAACTGTGTATTACAAAACTGCTGCTGTTCAATCCCATCAGTTATAAGCATGAAACAGCAGATTTTGATTTTTTAAAATATTGCTTGCTAAGTAGGGGTGGAAGTGGATTTTTTTTTTTGAGATTTATTTAACCAATAACAAAAATAAGAGCCCATAAATGACCAGAAACCTAAGACACAGTGACAATGCTTTCAGTCAGTCCCAGACAGTACCTTTAGAGAGGCACTACATGCACATAAGGATACAATATTCATCAGGAAACACAAGCATTCATTTGCAAAGGCTGCAGCAAAAGACCATCATTCTCCTTTCTCTAATTAAGAGGATATTTGAACTTTCACTTAGTGTTACCTGAAACAAGAGCCTTTAACACTAAAACCCATAATAAATGATGGAAACAACCAGGGTATGACTTGGTTCCTACAAGTGAAAAAATCCTACATCGAAGTACTTAATGAAGACCAATTATACTGTAAGGAAAGAGAAGCCTCTGAAGATGGCATGCAGAAACCAGCAAGTATGTGACTGACTGCTTTTTTTATATCCATCAAAGACTAAATCAACACATGGACACAGGTATTTTGGCACAGAGTGCATGTAACACAACAAAGAAGTACCATCCCTTTCTGCCAATACTGGGCAAGTGATAACAACCAGAAATACTGTGTAAGCACCTAATGGTCAGGAATAGAAAGAAAAACTAAATTCAATTTAACTGCACTGAGATTTAGTTAAAATGCCAGTTTTAAGTACCGAGACATCCACAATCTTTCCTAATCCTGCATTCTTTGAATACTAACTCTCCGGTATCTTCTACCTTTGCTGTTGTTCTGGTTTCAGTCAAGGACAGAGTTAATTTTTTGCGGTAGCTGTGATGGGGCAGAGCCTGTAGCTGTGTGGGTATGGCCAAGATATGGTGCTATCAGATAATATCACTGCCTTGGGCTTGAGGGAAAAAGCATGGACATGCACAGTCTGTCCACTGTTTTGTTCACTGTCCTGGTTGGAGAGCAGTTTTTGCCTGTAAGACATCATATTTTTGTATCAATTTTGTATCTTTTTGTTATCAACTTTGTTGCTGTTACTGTCTTCTTATCTCATTGTGGTTTCCAGTAAATTGCTCTTATCTCAGCTTGGTATGTCTGCCATTTGTCTCTCACTGGAGGGGATGGGGACAGGGAAGCAGCTTGTGGTTTTTCACCTTAGTGGGAGCACTAAATTAAGGAATACCATTTCTAAACCCTGAAAGTCACATTTTTACCTGGTGAAAATGAAACATTCATTTTATAATCCAACAGATGATGACAAACACATGTGTTTCTTATTTGCATGTGTTTTACATCTGTGCTAGGCTGCAATTAGTCCTCTCGTGCAAGGACGTAACTTAGGTCCCTGCAATCAGAATTCTCTACCAGTGTCACTTTTGTGAATGGTGTTTGGGTTTTAACCCTAATATTTTTCCTTTTTTAAGCACTCTAAAACATGAAGAAAGCAACTTTGAGGATACTAAAATAGAAATGGAAGTATCTCTCAAAAGCCACACAAGGTGAGAGGTACATTGTTTACTGCCCCCTTCACCTGTGAACATCTAACTAGGGAACTAGGATTGAATGAGTTTTTGTAGGAACAACTGCATTAATTTAGAGAGTGCAAGGATGTAGATGCACAGAGAAAATTACTGTTAATATGACTGAAAGCCATCTAGAGGTAGTGTAAATTTAATCAATACTACTACTGGTTTTTTCCTACTGGTTTAAATTCTTTTCATCTCTCACACCCACCTTCAACATCTTTTGAAACTACAGTGCCCCATACCCATTCTCGGGGTCTTCACACGTGAGAGAAAAATGACATTACTTTCCTTTATCAAATGCTAATTCACCTGCCATGTTCTACTCTCTTGCACTGACATGTGTCATGAATGGGAATTTGAGTTTCTTCAAAGAAAAGTGCTTTTAGTAAAAAATGCCATATATGTCACTTCTATCATTTAAAAATCACTTAAGGTGATATGTATTTCAGGGGAAAACACTATTTTGAATCTTACAGGGAATAAAACTAGCTCACTGTTTCATCAATTGAAGTTGATACAGAATAGGCTGGAAACATGTTTTGATACGCTTATCTGTTACTGCAAGGCTGTCACAAAACTTGGATTTTCAAAACGGCTTTTCCATTCTCATGGATTTAAGTGTTTTTAAAATTACTTTGGCAGTTTCTGAAATATGCATTTCTACCTTTGTATATTTTATAGAATACGTGACTAAATTATACGCACTTTTTAGATCAGAACTCCAAATTTTCAAAAGATAAGTGGCACTTCTCAGCATGAACATACTGAGAAACAGAGATGAAAATTAATACTAAATTGTTTGAAATGTCAGTCTTTTGAGTGAGAAAAGCAGGTACAGTTACAGTTTAATTGCTTGCTACCTTGTGCAGGAGAACAGAAATGAACAGAAATTGTTTATCTCAAACAAAATATAAGGTGCAGGTCAGGGCACTTTCTTATCTGTGAAATGCACATCAGTGAAGTAAAAGGGTACATCCCTCAGCTGTTTTTTGAAGCGGTGGTGTTCTTGGCAGTCACAGTTAATCTAGGCTTTCCTGGGCCACCTCTACCAGATTTTTCAACTTTTATGACTTGCAATCAGAATTCAATCTTAAGTAATACTGAATGTCAATACAAAACGATAAAACCTGTAATAAGGACTTCAAGGTTTATAAACCTTAAAGCACTATATGGCATCATTTAATGTTACCATCATCATCTAGAGGTGTCATGGTGCAATACTGAAGATGATTCTCTTGATTACAGCACTTAAAATAGAAATACAGGCATTTTTCCACAGTTTATTCTAATAGAAGGAATAGCTGACCTATGGCTAGGTTGTGGTTACAATTTGTGAAGCATCTTGACCTTACTATGAGATGAAATGATTCTTTGACTTGGCATTACAAGGAAAAACAGGTCTGTGAAAGTAGTATCCCTCATCATCCTAGATTTGAACCTCTACAGTTATTTCTGCTATTTTGGGTGACAATGAAAAACTGTAGTGCTTTTTCTACTAATTGCCCTTGCTTAGCCTACTGACCTAATTAAAGGAGGACACAGGGCTTAGTCTGTATTACGAGAACAATTTCTGATGGAATATACTTCCCTATTTTCAGTGACACAAAAGTTGGCCACTGAGTCTCTGGCTACTTCTCTAGGTTCTCACACAGGACCCATTGTAAGATCAAACACCTCATGTGATAGAGATAAGTGGGATGAACACCTAGAGGTGCTGAAGCCCAGCTGACTACTTGAAACACCATTTTTTTCAGATGGTTCATGGAAGAGAAAAGTCCCTCCAAATCCAGAACAGGTGTACTTAGGCAAAAGGAAAGTTCAGATGCAGAAGAGTTAATTCAATTTTGAAAGTGTTTAATCTTGACTTTCATACTAAAAATTAGAATTCAGTTTTACAAATGCTGGTTTTCCTCCTAAATCTCTTCACGTGACAGTGTTATTTAATAAGAAATGACTGAGGTTGAAAACCTTCTCTAACCTCTGTAACTACCAGGTCTGTTTGTCATAAATATAGTTGAGGAAACCCAGAGCAAAAATCAACATGCAAGTGGCTAAGGCACATGAAAAAAATCAACATCTCCTTGACACAAGGCTTTTGCACTGCAATGGAAAAAGTAGTTAATATTTAAATATTTATCAGGTCAAATTCTCAGCTGACTTATACAACACTAGAAACCAGGTAGTCCAGATGTTGCCATACAGGTAGTACAAAACATCACTGTTTAATTACTCCTTTACTAACTTAACTAGCATCTTTCTCTTCATTGATACATGAATATCAGTTATTAATGCATGACAATATGTTTAATTTTGTAAATCAGCTTCCTCAACCTCTCGATGACAGCCTGTTCTCATTCAGATATCTGTTTATTGTTTTGCACAGCTCAACTATCAAACACAAAAAATGAAGTGCAATAAAAACTGACACGAATTAAACAAATTGCAGGATATATTATGCCATCACCTTCTTCTGAACAAATGTCTGATTAGTGCTTTCTGGCATCTTCTGCATTGCGAATTTATGTCAATTTAACATTCTTGTGACTAAGATACTTTATATATCAATTAAAAATTCAATTAAAAAAATCAGTGTCTCGCACTGTCAGCAGATGCATGTGAGAGAAATTCAGAAATGCTCACACCTGAAAATAAAAGAAAGCTGCATCTAGGCACTCAAGTGGGATGAAAGCTGCATATTTGATTTAATCATCTCCCAACACATCCCCATATTCCCTATCAATGTACATTACTAGGACTTAGTTGTTGTTCATGTATCTACAAAACTGGGAACTCTTTTCACTTGGATTTACTACTAATCCTGAAACAAAATGCAACCATGTTCTAATGTAGGAGGACCCCCTTTAGCTGTTTATACAGAAGATCCATATTCTGCTCTGAGAATGCAAATACTTGATTCTGATGCATTTTCAGCCTCACAGTTGAAAAGCAATCTTTCCAAATATTGATATCACACTTTGAAATAGCATACCTGACCTTTCTTTGAGTGCAAAGCTGGGCAAGGTGACCTTGTGAGGTTCCTTCCAACAGAAATTATTCTGCAAATCTAACAATTCATTAGAGTTGTGAACTCCTGATATATCATTCAGTCAAACGTTCTCAAGTACAGCAATAAAACTTTGAAACTAACCCCAGGCACCCAAACACACTCACACTGCTATGAGATCACAAGACATACACTTGCAATTTACACGCTTCTTAGATGTTTTTCATCACTAAACAACAGTGATATGTTAATGCAGGGCAACTTCCATTTTATCACATTTTTGACAAAAGAAGTCACTTTCTGTGAGTCTCTCAGTCACCTATAAGGGCCTCCTTTACAGGCATCCTATCTTAGACAACGAACTTTTGGACACCTAGCAAGAGTAAGGAGCTTTCAGCACCAATTAAGTAATAATTTAATTGATGTGCTATTGTTGAATTTTGTATGTGTAACTGCATTACCGACAGACGAGTAATGAAAAGAGGTTAATTCAGCACTGACACATAGTCCCCAACTCAGGAACAATTATTTAAAAATGACCCCTGCTACAGGTCCTGTTTCAAGACCTAATTCAAAACCTTGTGAAGGCAGAAGAAATCATACCACTAACTTTACTTATCTGATAGTCACAACAAGGATATTTTAATTATTACAACATTTCAACTTATCCCATCAAACTCCATAGAATCTAGAGCCCTGAACAGACACCTGGATTCTCTAAACATTTTAAAGGCGTAGATATGCAAGGACTTGTTTTCTACATAGTACAAGAAGTCAACAAAAACTTTTAGGTGGAACTGTCCCCTTTTTACCAAGGGTGAGTGATTAAAATACTACCAGTCTCTAAAAAAGAGAAAAAAAAATCTTTTAACTGCAAAAATGTAGACCAAGAGGCCAAGAGAAAGAATGGTGCTTTTCAATTACTAGTATAATATTCCTCTTAATCAACATCGACCCAGAATGGCATTAGAAACCACTGCCAGGGTAAAATGAAAGTGACAGAAAGACTTGAAGCAGAAAACTGTGCATTGAAGTTTTATACATTTTACCTCCAGCTCTGCTTTCTCTCCAAAGCCCGTACCCTGTGGACTTACCACTGAACAGTATTAATACAAATTCCAGATTTTCCTTCAAGAGGACAAATCCAATATTGTACATATTCTGCAGTACATGAATAGTGACAAATTTCTCAACTGGGGCAGCTTGAAAAATCAGCTTAACTTCTTTGAGAGACCACCTATTGCACTTTAAAATGCCACAGTAATCGCCATTTTAAATAAAAGGTAAATGCTGTGCATACACAAGAACAAGGAAAATGCAAATTTTGGGGGTAGTCATCCTTTAAAAATTCCAGACAGGGATAGTCTGTACCTGCTTGTTTAGGTAGAGTAACAAGTCACATCATTTTCAATTAACTGTACAGTGCAAAATCTCTTTAGTTAAAGAGGTCATGGATAGCAGCAGAGAAGAAAAGGCTGTCTTTCAGATAAAAGAAAGATGAAGCTGGCTTGTTTCCCAGGACTGAATGGGGAATCCTGATTTGGAAAGCCTTCTCACATGCAGAGTGGCTAGAGGGAATAGCAAGAAGGGAGGCTGCTGCACCAGTGCTGGCTGGGAGATTCCTAAGGACACAAATCTACAGCACAGGTTCAGGTAATCCACAGAAAGTTCCCTAAAAGTCCAGAGGACTGTGTGGAAGGTGTCTGAACCAGAAAGCCACTGAAGGTTGCAGGGGCAAACTGCAAGGAAACAACTCATCCTGCAAAGATGCTGTTTACAGGGACAGGGTTTAGTCTCAAACTCTTCTGCTCCATCTAGCTGATCCAAGTTTCCCCTAATTAAAGAAAAAAAAGCTGTATTAGGTTAGCAATTTCTGACACCATTCCAACAAAATGTGGCATTAGAGAATGGAAGTCTCTAGGTTCACTCACTGTAAGGAAGGCAGTGGGACAGCTTTGGCGTGAGGCGCTGCCTGACAGGCACTGCCAGAAGCAAGAGGTCTGCAGGTAATCCTCAAGTTGAAAACTGCATTTCCAGCAGAAAGAGAATAATGACATATCCTCAAACTAAGACACCAGTATAGCCTGAGGAACACAGAAGGGTGGGTTTGTTACTCTTCTTTCCCTTCCTCACCTTTTTTTTCTGAGAGAAAGGGATAGATGAAGAAGAGGGAAAGAACATGGGGATGACATAACTGCACAGAAGTCATCCACACAGCTTTTAGAGGACCTGTGGGATAAAAGTGATTTTCTTCTGCCTAAATGAACAGTCAGAAGCAAATAAAAGTGATTTTTGTCAACTCAGTGGCATCTACTTCAGCTGCGAGGGAGAAGCTAATGGACCCATGGAGAAATTTAGCAGACAGAACCTGCTTCAAGGAAGGAAAGAAGCATTCTAAAATGCTGAGCATGTGAATGGAAGCCGAAAAGTATTGTGGTACCAGAGGGACACAGGGGTGCTGTGCAGCCTAGATCACTAAACCCAAGAAAGAACAAAACAGGCAATATCAGTAGTGGATCTTTCCCTCAGCTGGGAGAGAGAAAAGGCTGAGAAACCTTTTCCTTAGGTGCACTCTTGGGAAGCAACAAAGACTGTGCACTATTTTACGCGCACAAGGGTCCTGGAAGTCAAGTGAAAATGAATGTGATCTAACCTGTGACCAGGAATGTACCTGGGCAGTGTGTTCAAGGAGAGAAAACTGAGTGTTGCATTATCTATTGCAGTACTAAGTAGACCAGACTTACCACGTTTTTGAGTGCAGTTTAATTTTGGGAAGGAGAAGGATGAATATGTCTGCTGCCTTGGCGAAAGGACACAAGGTGCATTGCAAAAGCGGCAAAGAAGGAGAAAAAAGAAGGTCCTTTTAAAGACATGAAGCATGCCTGAAATGAAACCCAGGAAGAAGACCTCACTATAAATAAAGAAAATGTTGCTATAGGGATGGCTCAGATAAATCTTAAGCCTCTCACCAATCTTTGGCAATATAACAACAGAGTTGATAGATCTGTGTGAAAAACAAAACAGATTGGTCAATTCAACGAAGTCTAGTATGAAACTTCTGGCCATTGAGAAAAGGGTCTTTTTGTTTTGTAGCTCAGTACACGTGAGTCTGGATTTTAGCAAGCTTTCTAATGTACTTTCCAGGTGCCTCAATACTGATTTATGGGCTGTTTGCAGCAGCAGAATTAAATATATAATTCTCTGGCACATTTCAGTAAAAGATGTCAGCTGGGAATGGAACGACAGCACCACTGAAAAGAAAGCTTTATAAAGGCAATAACCACCCCCCAACCAACTCAATTCTAGCTATGCAACTTCACTATATATACAGCTGGAAAATTCTCATTTAAAGAAGGGTATCTTATGGGGAAAATTCCAGTTTCTGAGGCAGTGTGTCACCACAAGAACCTGTCGCACTAACAAAAATCAGAAAGAGAAAAGATAAATAGCATGTTGATTTTGCCTAGGCAGGATGCTTGAGGAACTACCCTGATAAAGCACAAGCTCCTTTTGAGGCTTCCTTTGCATAGCAACAGCTAAGGCATCCTGCAATACATATACAATACATGGAAGTGCAACATCACAAAAATGGATGGACTACAACATGAGTTGAAATCCTTGACCACTGCTGATGCTTAGCATTTCTAAAAATCAGCTCTATGATAGGCACTATTTGCTAAAAGATACTGGAGAACAAGAGCAGTAATGACCGCTATTACTGTTTCTTTGAAGTTCAGTGATGAAAGCCCAAGAAATGAACACAGAAGGATCACAGCTGAAATGGTTCAAGAATTATAATCATAACTCCCCTGTCATATTGGCATGTTGGACTGTTTTTAAGCTGCAGCAAATTACCACTGCAATTATGAAGTAGAATTTCTCAGAATAACCCTACAAATAACATAAATCAGAGCAGAACTCTACAGCTATTATTAGCTGTCCACGTAAATAAATATATTAGTGTTATTATATTCAACAGACTGTTCCCACATTTTTGACATTTATCTTTGCTTTTATGATGTGTTATTTAAGAATTTAATAAAATATTGAAATATTGAGGTTGTGCAAATTTACTGTCCCTAATTTGACCAGTATTTTGAATGGCACATTAAGGCAGCTCAATTTTGGAGATTAAGACAGCTTAATTTTAAATGTATAGTGTTGTATTTCTAAATGAAATTTGCAGATCTGGGAACATTAGTATAATGATACAGCCCTCCCAATATGAGAGGAGTGACTGCCTTGTTTTAACAACTTGCAGAGCACTGCTGTAATGAAGCATTAACCCTAAGATAGCACTGGATGCAAATAATAAACATTATGATCATAGTATCTATTTATATAATTCTGTAATTAAAAGCAGGGAAGAAATATGCTGTAATGATAACAAATCAACAAGTTAAAAAATAGAAAATATGCTCTTAATGTACAAAAGTAGAAACAGTTTGGTTATGATTGTTGAAATAGTGAAAAATCAAGGAAGTGATTATTTTTCAAAGACAGAACATGAAAATAAAAGTTCAATGATCCACAATGTTTGGATGAATTTCAGCTAAAGAAACCCCACCAAATGCCTGAACAAAATAAAACACTTCCAAAGCCCCAGATGTGTGCTTACCATATGATCAGAATTCAGGGGCAATAATGATTTACATAAATTATTGTCCTTTTCCTTAACAGCGTATTTGTCTGTGAAGCAAGAGTCTCCTAGTTCTCTTGCTGGTGGTAAGTACATTTTCAGTAAATTCCTGTAACCTTCCTAAAATTTTGATGACTGGTTACTTCATGACTCCAAAGTTACTTGCAATAGGTAATCTGAGGATCAGGAAGGGGATGCTCTGCTTAGATCCTTGATCTGGAAGATTCAAGTGTTCCTGCCAGCCTAAGAATGAAATGCTAAAGCAGAACAAAGCCATTGCTTTTCTTACAGAGATTACAGCATGAGAGATCAAGAAACACTGCATGATGTTTAATTAATTTAACAATTCCTTGATATATACTAGCAAGCTGTCACATAAAATCTGAATATGACACACCAGAGAAAGAATTAAAGAAATTGTTCTAGAAATGTGAGAATAATTTTCATTGTGCTCATTCTGCTGCGAACTGGAAAAAAAACCAAACCAAACCCCAAACCCGCAGTATAAATAGATTGTTTGGAAAGAACGTACCTATTAACTCTTTATTTCTGACATCTAAGGCCATGTTTCGTAAAGCTGTAGCAACTGCACATACCACCCGGTCATTGTCTATCCGGAGCAGTTCCACCAAGATCGGCAATCCTTTCTCTTTGCGGACGGCAGCGCGGATGTACACTGACCACTGAAAGACACGGGAGACAGAGGGGACACAAAGTGAGGAATCCACCACAGACAGTGAGGCATCTGAGCTTACAACACAGTAAGGGCTAACAGAAGCATTTGGATGCATAACTCCAAAGAGTGGAAATAATTGCTTTGATGATGTTGGCAACCACTTGGTTTGGCAATCGGCACTCATTTTTTTTTTTGGTGACAGAGAAATTAAATGATGAATTGACTTCACTCCCAGCACACCTGGTTACATTTTCACAGCCCAAGTCTGCAGATGACTTACTTTTCACGAGCGTTTTGTATGCAACATTTAATGATGCTTGTTTACTGCTAAACCAACAACATTTATTTTACAAAATATGTATTACAAAGCAAGTTCAAGAGGTCTAAGTATTCTTTGTTGTTACCGTAAGAATTACTCAGTCTACAAACATGAAAACACTATTATCATTTCTGTTGTGACTGTTAACTTGTGCAGAAGGAAAGCTGAGGATAACTACATGCCTGGTTTTGGCAGCTGTAGTGATCCTAACTGGAACACTTTTGTACATTGGACTGTTGGTGATTCCCTCAAGAGCTGACCTGAGGGCGGTGTGCGCCTGTGCTGTGCCTGGCTGCAGGTATCACGTGGCTGCAGGATCAACCCAGGGGCTGACTCTATCAGGGAAGCCTAAAGGCATCTCCCACCTGACAGCTGGTCATGACACCACTGGCATGGCCTTGTCTGTGTATCAAAGCGAGCAGTATGTTCTCATGTAAACATCCTTTTTATTTGACAGTAGAAATGATGAATAGAGTTGTTTACTTCTGAGAAACCCTTTAGGAGCTCTAAAGATTATTATGCCAGTGAACAAGGGATCTGTGCAGTGTGCTGTGAGTAGGAGGTCCATCCAGAGCTGCACAGCTTGGGGTTTCCAGCACACGAATGGGTGAAAGATCAGCTATACAACCCTATTTTCTATTCTGCTGTTATCTCCAGCAGCTGCAAAACATGTAAACAAGACAGCAGCTGTGACCTTGTGGGGTATATGGGTACTGCCAAAGTTGTCTGGACACCTGTGGATGTACAGGTCTCCTCAGCATAGCCCACTTCAAAACAAGCCATCCATAGGCACACATTCCTTTCACTTCTTGAACTCTTCTCTGGAATTTTCATAAAGTTCACATTCATGCTTCTTGTACTGACAGCTGAAAGCAAATTATTGAAGCTGAATGTCTCCTTCCTTTCAGTGCTATGGCATGGACACTTATCTTGCCATTGTACCTAGAAAGCTAAGACAAGTTCTCAAAGGCCTTTGCTTTTGAAATATTTCAAATGTTTCAGAAACTAGGATAATAAATCTTAGGATTTCCTGATCTAGATGGCCCTTCTCTTTTGACAGACACCCCGCTGTAAAAAATAATTACATTGCCATAGCATTACTCCATAGCCAGGCAGAGTAAAAACAAAAAAAAGGTCAGCACACTCACTGTCAGCAGACCATGCTTAACCCCTGCATACGGCCTCTAGTTACCACAGCTGAAGAGCTTGCTTTAAAAGCATCTGTTTATATAAGATACATGCCCTGAATAGCAAAACCGAGGATATATATTTATGATAAAAACAGTAGATATGGAGATAAGACAAGAACTGCAGTGTTGCAATGTCTGTAGTGCAAATTCATTGCAGGTGATATAATTCAGGGGAAACTGGGAAAAAGAAACCAGCATTTAAAGAGTATTTTTAAATTAATTTTCCGCTGTAATAACTATGCATAACAAAAGCCAGTTGGCTGGACTTTGCTGTAGATAAAAGTGATAATGGTTATGATAAGCTTTCTAGTCAGTTGAGTTGGACAAGGGGTTCTCAGCATCCCTGAGCACAATAATGTGTCTAAAACATACATGTGCTGTCATTTTGTGCAGCAGAACAAACAGCTTAGGGGAGATAAGTGATAGGACTCTTGGTTGATCTTATCCTATGCTCTCTCCTCTAGAACCAGTGTATAGGGTGATCATCAGATAAAAAACCAAAAACAGATCTTAAGGATCGATGAGTTTAACAGGACGTATTTTCTGAAACATGGTTTTTTTCCTATACCTTGATTTTAATTGGATATTTAATATAAAGGATGCTATGGAAACAAGAAACGGATGTTCCTAACCTTCCTGGTTTAATAAATATGTATTTGCCTGCCAGTTAGATGCATTTTCACCTGCAGCTGGGAAATGAGCAATACCTCCTTGCACTTAAAAAATGCTGTATTTTGTACATCTCTCCCCGGGGAAGCATCTGCTGTGTCTGCTGTGATTACAAGGTGACTGCCAGCGTGAGAGTTCAAGGTAGCAGTGAGAATATTTTGAGAAAGAAGTGAGCCTATCTGGCTGAGGTGAGAGTTCAAGCCACCTGAGAGTATTCTGAAAGATGCTGTCGTTCACTGCACAAGTACATCACCAATGTAGCATCTCCAAAATGGGGAACTAGTGGGGGTGTTAGTTTTGAGAGAAAAAAGCTTATCTGTGTCTATTCAATACCAAGGAGAATCAAAAATGATCTTTTAGATTATTCACTATACTTTAAAAGCCTCCATACTAAAACCTCAGTAAACAGTTTTCTTTTGATTTTTTTTTAAGTCACCTACCAAGAGAAAACATTAGCACTTGTTTCATAGAGCCAGGTTTACAACAGACTTCTTGGGATGTAGTATTTTCATCCATTCCAACCCAAAAGTTTAAGAGAAACAAATTAGGGAATGTTTTGGTCCTAAGCCTAGGGAGAGTAGGACACATTGTAGGAGAAACGCTGAAATAACTCAGTATGAACAAAAGAGAAAATATAAACCTCTTTACTAAATAAACAACATGCAAGCCTTCAGGATCTGTAATGAACCAATTAATTTGATTAAAAAGTAAAAAAATAGGGCTCCAAAGCTTTCACAGGGGAAAGATTCAGATGCAATGTTTTAAAGATACCCATATGCACACATACATATAAAACAATGGGAAGAGGATTACAGAAAAGTTATGCAGAAAACCTCTCCTCTCCCCTGTGTACTTCTCTCCCTCCCAAGCTTTTTCCAGAGGATGTCATCCACTTTGGGAAAAGTTCACAGACTCCTCAATGTGTGATTTGCTATCATTTCATCTGCTGTTTCAAGTCATGAACCTTAGGCAGAGAGAAATGCTTTTAATTGTTTCACCGGCCTCTGGAGAACTTTCCATGTGGAAAGTGGTATGAACTGTCTGGTTCTCTTTCCTTAAGCTGCCAATTAGGACAAGTCTCTGCAAGCAATTACACTGCACTGTGTGGATTTCAGGAAAGCTCAAATTGAGATGCCTCAGAAGGCTATTTCATTCTTGCAGAGAATGAAGAAATTGATTCAGTCTTGTATACACTGATGATCCTTCCATTTGCCTAAAGCCATCGTGGAGTGCCTGCCTTTCCACATCGTGGGTCACTTGCTAATATGAGCTCAGCGAAGTATAAAAGCGAGGAGATGAAAATTCATAAAAAAGGAAAGAGACAAAGGGTTTGTTGCCTATCAGTAAGTAAATGAGCCACTCTGCTAATATGCTTAATCATCCTGTTACTGCACAAATCAGTGGCAGTGTCAACGATCAAATGGATGTTCAGTTTGTAAAGCAAAAGCATTCCTGTGGGAACAGCAAACACTTTAGTGGGAACAAGCAGCTAGAAAATAAAATAAAATCATTGTTGCATCGGATTGAGGCTAAATTATAGAGACGAGCACAGGAGCCACAGTGTGTGCAGGAATACACTTCACCAATAATGGAATTTGGGGGGCATAACTACTGCACATCACTTTGAAGGTACATAGTAGAGCTCTATTTATTTTCATCACAACAATTAGGTAAAAAAATAGAGTAAACCTGCAAACTATTTTTTTGTTTATCAGTTACTGTTCGCAGAAGTGAATGCCTCTAGGGATTTAAGATTATATTAGGCTGAAACTCAAGAAAAGAGTAATTACTCTAGATAAAACTAATTTATATTTTTCAGAAAAACTGAATAGCATTTATTCAGTTAACTCCTTTTGATGTTTCACATGGCTTTCTTTATTTCCCTATGAAGCAGCAACACAGGAGACCAAACTGAACAATGAAGAAATTCCCATCATAAGATGAAACTACCAAAATTAATTTCCCCCTCAGAACGCAAGAAATACCAACTACATTTGACATTTTGAATGGATTCACTTTCCTGCCATTGACATCAGTGTTCCCAAAGTATCTGCAGAATATTCATCACATACTTCAGCTTTGACTAGAATTTGGATTGTATTGGTACAGTTCAACACTGTGACCCAAAGACTATTGAGTTCCTGGATATTAAGAGGAACTACTGAGATGTAAACTACAACATGAAAGCTAAATCACGACAGCAGACAAAGCAAACTAAATTACTCAGCAAACCAGAGTACCAGGAAGATTAGAGAGACTTGAGGTCTGCTAGGAAAGGCTTAGAAAGATTCCATGCTAACAATAGTAAAGTAGCAGACCATGAAAAAGAGCTGCATGCTGAATAATCAAAGATCAGTGCTTAATTAAAGATTAATATTCTTCTCTGTCTGATCAGACTCAATGTAATATACCTTTTAGGAAAAAAAGAAAATATTGGGATCCCTAAGAAGTCACATGACCTTACAGAGAGAAAAGCTCTGAAATCTTGGTTAGCTTTCTGCAGTTTCTGAAGAGAGCAGAGACTTCCCAAGGACTTTCTGCCCCCTGACTGCAGTGTTCTACTCTCTAAAATGATCCTATCTGGTATGCTACCAACAAGTTCTCCGTATCTTTGTGTTGGGACAAGAGAAAAGTACTAACTCTTGCTCCATAATCTTTGTCAAGCTTAAACAGAAAGGAAAAAAATCCAGCAGGTAAAGATATAAAGTTAAATGAACTAGAGAAAAAATAAAAGTGTTAACAGAAGTTATCTTAAACAGGAAGGTAAAACTGACAAGGAACTGCCCTAGCACCTCATCATTCTTGGTTCTGCAGTACAAGTGGGTACTTGTGTTTCCAAAATGATCTGAGAACTTTTACCATCAGTTTTTCAAACACTGTAACAAATATAATTTAAAAAAAAGAAAATATTTGGGACAAAAGTGACACATCTCATGGGAAGAAAGCTGCTTATAATAAGGGATTACTTTGAACATGAAGCCACTATGAAATACTGTGCTGCCATTTCACGTACAGATGTTCATGGTGATTTCCCCATGATGTCCATGATAGAAGTTTTTGCAGCAGCAGGTCTTGCTTTTCAAATATTGTCCTGCCCCTTCAGTTTTGTCTTCTGTCCTCTAGAGGCAATATATCTCCCTTTAACAATTGATGCTGCCTCATTTATGAGGTGTTTCTACCCAGGCAAGAATTCCTTCCTGACAGAACAAAGCATCAGAATTCCTGACAGAATAAATATCCTATTTAAAAAATTGACTTTGTTGATTACCATAGAAAGTAAGCCTTTTCACTGTAATCCAAAAAAACTTTCTCCTGGAACAGCCTGATGAAACTTCAAAGGGTTAATACATAAATAACGAAAGTCATCAAGGAAGTCTGGCAAGGAACCCACAATATGTCCTTGCCTGATAAGAGAAGATTGATAACCTAGATGTCTGCTGCTTTAGAAAATAATTAATCATTATTTTCAAGTGTCTGGATGGTAAGGAGCTTGAAACTCTTTCTCATACTACTCTTTGAAGCAGTTGCACTGACCTTGTGTCTAAATTGGTCCCTTTTATGTTTTCAGTTTTCTTATCTAATAATTTACTTAATGGAACTCTTGCTCCTGTGAGAGTCAGATTTCCCTAGCACGGAATTAACAAAATAAATGCAGTTGCTTGTCTAAGGAACAAAGACCAAGATAGCATCTAGCCTATCTCAAGAGATCAGGCCAATGACCCATAAACCCCATTCACATGGGCATTGTACCTGTGCATTAGGGATCAAAGGCAGCGACATTCAGTAGTCTAACCAAAGAGCCACCTCATTCCCTGCTGAGTATGATCAAACATGGAACAGAAAGGAGAAGAGCTACAAAGAACCAGCCAAGGAATGTTATAGTTTCATGAGACTGATACTGACCTCAACAGCACAGCACTTGCTCCTCCTGTTACAAAGGCTAAGAAAGGAGGAGGGTCAGCAGAACTGCTACCTTGACTTGCAGAGGACCAACTTTGGGCTAAGAAGACTGGTTCACAGAGCACCTTGGGGGACAGTACTGAAGGGTAAAGTCCAGGAAGGCTAGACATTCTTCAAGTAGGAAATCTTAAAAGGTTGTTCCTGTTCCCAGGACCAAGTCATCCCTGTATGTTAAAAGATGAGCCACTTTTATTTTCACGTGGGGAAGAGCAGCAGCCTTGCTGAACAAAGAGATTTGCTGGAGGTCAGGAAAAAATGAGCAGAGATTTTCCCTCCCCTTTGGAAGAAGGGAGCTCAGGAAGACTATGGATGTTCTGAGGTTTCAGGGAGAAAATCAGAAGGGACAAAGTCCAGCTAGAACTTAATCTGGCTACTGCTGTAAAAGACAACAAAAATGTTTCTATAAACACAGCACCAACAAAAAGGTGGCTAAGGAGAATCTCAATCCTTTACTGGATGCAGGGGGAAACACAGTGACAGGGGATGAGGAGAATGCTGAGGTACCTAAAATGCCTCTTGCTCTTGGACCCCAACGACTCCAGGCAGCACTACAGGCTGGGGCAGAGTGGCTGGAAAATGTCCCAGAGAAAAAGGACCTGGGGGTGCTGCTGACAGCGGCTGAACATGCTCCAGCATGAGCCCAGGTGGCCAAGAAGGCCAAGGACATCCTGGCCTGTATCACCAATAGTGTGGAAAAGGAAGCTGGTGATCCTGTCATTAAAGCAGATGAGGGAGTTCATAAAGCCTGTAATGTAACTCAGACAGAAGACTGAGTGCACAGAAGGGATAACCAAGGCCCAGAGCAGGTGTGCTATCTGCTCCAATGTAAGCCATTGTGTTGCCAGAAGAAATATAGTAAATCTTCTTTCCTAGTTTTAAAAGATAGGTATTGCCTATGTAAGTCAAGATAGTATTTTTTAAAAAGGATTATATAAATGAAGAAATTATTTTTAAGGGTTTGACAAAACCAAGGAAATGGTGACAACACTGCATTACCAAGTGCATGTAATAAAAAAGGTAATGTAGGACCAGAGGCAATGGGCAGTATGTGAAAGACAGGACTTTTTCAGAACAACAGGAATTGCTTTTTCACTTGTGAGGGGCACTGAGCACTTGCACAGGTTGCCCAGAGAGGTTGTAGAGTCTCCAGCCTTGGAGCCATTCAGAAAACCATCTGGACATGATCCCAGGCAACTGCCTCTGGGTGGCCTTGCTTATGCAGGGGTTAGACCAGATGACCTCCAGAGGTCCCTGACAACCTCAGCTCTTTCACGATTCAGTGAGTTCGGGACGACAGGTCTTGCAATACTGCAATAATGCCTGGCAGATAAACTGACATCAGCCTAAATTCAGCTGTCGGTTACATACACACAGACACAGTAATAATCAGACATCCTAAAATTTCCTTTCTTCCTGAGAGGGTAATTTTATTCAGAAGGGACATAACCTTGGATGCTTGACATTGTTAACTCGAGGACATTTTGCATATAACTTTTTACAGGCTCAGGAGAATTAATGTGTTAATAGCCAATTGACCAAGGTGAAAACTAAAAAGAACTTGCCACTTTTATTTTCACCATCTGAGGAGAAGTACTCATGCCAGACTACATATAAAAAGATCATCTTTTACAGGATCACTCTTGTAATTTTAATCCATGTAATTTTTTCAATCCAAGGCATTAAAACAACAACAAAAAATATATGAGGTTGCAGAAAGAACCTCTGGTTTGAAGAGTTATAGTGGGAGAGATTTCTTCATAAGCAGACAATTGTCTTCAGAATAGAGCTGAGGGAGTCAAAAAGTCTCCTTTCTTCTTATTCTACATTTTTGCACAAATTTGGTTGAACACAAATTAAGTGGTAAAGAAAAATAACAGAGCTCTCAGTGAAAGTTAATATCTAATGGGAAATAAAGAGTTTGCACTGCTTCCAAAGGCACGTCTCAAGCCTTATTTGTTCAGGGAAAACTCCAGCTAAGATTGATGAGAAAAGTGTTTCCCTAGTTTTATTATTTCATATTTCTAAGCAGCTTTAATATTCAAGTTCATATTAAATATAATGACAAAAAGCCTGTTCTTTGAAAAAAAAATAATCTTAGAGCAGCAATGAGAGGAAGCAAAGCCAAACCCAACAGCCATGCTTTCCACGTGTTGCTTCTTCTGTCTGCAGGATGTTCAGGATACCAAGAAATTACTATGGTTATGATTTGATGGAATAAAATGTTTTGGGAGGCAATGACTTCTCTAAACAGCAACCCTTCCAGTCCCACGTTGCAGCTGAGCTCTGCAGAAGGTGTAGGTGGGAGCAGATCCAGGGCTGACAAGCTGCCTCACTGCAGGTAGCAGCACTCTGCTTCGAGTGTCTATTGCTGGCAGCCACCAACCCTGTCAGGAGGGGCACACAGTGACCCTGGGCTGCTGTCACAGGTCACTGTACAGACCTTGGGCAATGTGATACCCTGGCAGCAATGTGGAAAATGTTCACTTGTCCAGTCTTTCCAAAAGACTTACGTATTTGGTAATCTCCATAGATATTATTCTAGAAGGGCCAATCCTTTTTCACAGATGCATGAAGTAAGCACATGAACAAAAAAGATATCTCTGTGAGGATATGCATGTAATTTTCCAGATATTATTCTAGAAGGGCCAATCCTTTTTCAGAGATGCATGAAGTAAGCACATGAACAAAAAAGATATCTCTGTGAGGATATGCATGTAATTTTCCATGACAGAGATGGTTCTTCTCCTTCAGATTCCAATACCAGTGTCCCCCTTATGTGAAATCTTGATGCAGAACAGTAAGATGAACAAATGTCCGTGTTTATCTGGAACAGACTCTTCCAAAATGAGTTCTGCTTTGTATATAAGCTGTCAATCTTTATCAAAATTGGAATATACACCAAAGTCAAGATATGCAGTCATAAATTATGCCAGGTTAAATTTTCACATTGCAAATATTCTTCCTCATACCTCAAAATCAGTATCCTGTTTTATTGATAAACCTTCATTTGGATCTCTGAATATATTTTTTTGACCAAGATGCTCCTTTTGTGATTTGTTACAGACTGTGCTTGGTCTAATAATAATTAGACTGACCAAATATTTCATCAGTCATTAAAAATACTCCCAAGTTTTACTTTGCAGATGGGTAATATATGTCAAGACTTTAGTTTAAAGTGTTTCATTTTGACATAGAAAAATTGTACATAAATACAAGTATGTCACACTTTTTTCTTTTATGTTAGTATTTGGCTTTAGAAGGAACTCCTGCAACTGAAGCAGTGCTAAAAATGTCCTACAGATTACGTTTCACGATGTGCATGTGTTGATTTTATGTGTATGTAGCCCTGAGAAACTATATTCCCTGAAATAATGAAAACTTTCAACCATTCTGAGCTATTAATCCTTAAAGCTACATACTGCTGCTTTCTTTTTGTGCCTGAAAGTCTCTAAAGTAGTCTAGGGGATTTATACACATATCATCTCTTAATTCTAGTGGCAGACATTTATCTCAATCCCCTACACAACTTTTTATTTTTTTAAAAATTACTTAGGCTTCCTTTTATCTGCTCACTTTCCCTCTGTAATAGCACTGGCTAAGCACTGCCTGTGTTAAAAATATTACCTCTTGGCCACCCAAGAGGATTAGGCAGCTTTGTACCAGAGGAACCAAAAGGGTGAAACAGCTAGGAAAGAATTATGCAAGTGCATAATATCTACTGAGTTGTATTTTTTTCCAGAAGAGACTGTATGCTCAGTAGTGTGTGAGCACACCCGGTAGGCCGGGTGCCTCTACAGTCTGTGATTCTTCTGGCATTAAAATAATGTTAATTGGAAAAAGCCCACGACTGCTCTTGCTATTATTATTAATAGAAACATTGTTTATCTTCTTATAGTTTGCTCTTCTCTCTTTCAGTGCATCATAAATTCCTCTTGAAAGAATTCAAGTAAAAAAAAAAATCCATTCTTTATACAATTACCATTTGTTGGAGGAACTAAAAAAATTACAATCTCCCTTAGGAATAACCTCTTTTAAGAGTTTTCTATCTTTTATTTCAGTCATTTTATATCTGGACTGCAGCAGTGGAAAGGAGAGGTCAAAAGGTGGAAACATCAATGCTTATGTAATCCCCAAAGAGGATTACTCCCCTCACAAAAATGGCTAGTATGACATGTGAAATTAAGGATATTCATTCTGTGTCTGCACATCCCTTGTAAATAGAATTGGTGAGTCTTTACAAAAATAGAGCAATATGAGAACAACTCAGCTTTTCTCATGGTATCAGCACAGATAGTACTGAAGTCCAAAACCAGTTGTTCTAAGTCAGCACTCGCCAAAGAGCTCTGCAGAGCCTCCCTTCCTCTCCCTGTACACTTCTGCTAACTAAAGAATGACAGGTATACAGATTTATTAGAAATGGGAGACGGGACACCACTTGGATTTTAGCACTTCTATTAGTCCTGGCAAACATGCATGCATTGTTTTCTCATTTGGACCAGGGCTACACCCATTCCCAGATGGATAGAACACATTTATTACATTTCTCTGCCAGGATTACACCATCTGAAGCAGTCTACAACACGAGAATAATAAAACCATAATGATTTTCAGACACGATGCTTACATAGGACAAAAATCACTGAACAGACAGTTTGTTAAATCATGCAACAGTCAAAGACATAGTATAAGTCTGGTGGAACACAATTATAAAAAAACCCAACAAAACATCACATGCCTTTGATGAGGTAGGGAGTGTGCCAACCCAACTTCCAATAAAACTTTATGGGAAAAAGAAAATTTCTTAGTGTCAGCACTAATATATCAAAATGAATGCCTAACTAAATTGGTGTTTACATATCACATACAAATGTGCAACTGCTTAAAACCCAATAGAACACCTTCTGAGACATAACTTTGATCAGTGCACTTCTCTGTACATGACTGTTTTCATTGTAAATGAGAAAAATTCCTGCTGAGAATTAATTTAAAATCAGTGCATTATAGTTACACCATAGGATTAGGCAGCTAGTACTTTCACCCAATTAAACCAGTCTACCATCAGGAAAGTTGCCCTAAAAAGTAAACAAAATTCAATGCTATCTTGAATTTTACTAAACTGTTCTAAATTTGTGAGTATTTTCTTAAATTTTTAATTGACATACTGCAAATAATACGTGAAAGAAAAATGGTGCTTTTGAATATAATAGAAAAATAGGATCAGCTGGAGTAGAGTGCCCTGATTGCACATTTCCTCACTCATTGTATATAATTAATCATATTATGAATGTATTTTAATAATGCCTTATTTTTTAAAAAAAGTAGATGCTAAGGTTACTTGTGCTGGTGTCACATCATTTATATCTTGCTCTGCCGTGCCTGGCTTCTCCTAAAGGCCAGAATGTCAGCCAGTTTCTGCAGTGACAAAACAATATGGTTTCATTTGATGGCCACTGGTAGCATTTTTGGCTCATTTTTCATGGCTCTGTCACCTAGGTTCATAAAGAACTGCTTCTCCTTATTCTCCGCAATTGGATATTGGTTTTCACTGGCAATTTTTCATACTTGATTTGACTGATGTGATCTTTGCTGCTGTATGCTGACATTTGCCATGATATGTCTACCTAGGACTTGAAATCTATCTCAGATTTGACTTCAGATACTTCTTTGAGAAGAGAAGGTTCTTCCACTACCAGATATTAGATACATTTCTATCACCAACCTGCTGCCAGCTGTAGGGTGGTTTCAGAACTGAAGAGGAAGTATGTATGGGGTTAATATTCCTACCTTCCAACTCCCAGCAGCCAAGTTCTGCAGTGCCCCTGCTGCCCCCTCCAGCGTGTCTGGATTTGAGCACTCAGAAAGAAGTGTGAGGTAGGGTTTGACTATTGAAGGGTGCCACAGCATCTGGATTCCTTTGGGTGGTTCTGCACAGTCTGGGAGAGGTCCTACGCCATCCCACTGAAAAGCACAAATCAGATTGTCAGCAAGGAACAGTGAAATACATTTAAGAATTGCCTCTGTTGAAACTGTAACGTCTGTGAAGGCATCTGCCCATAAACAGATGTTCTCAATTTCTGTACATCATGTGATGCTTCATGGAGGAACCAAATTTCCTACTCAACATTCCTTATAGATAAGCTATAAGATTGGCAGAAATCCCAATGTTTTAGCTAGCTGACATAACAAAACCACTTTTCACTGCATGTATTTTTTTGTGTGGGAACAGAAGCCCAATGAATGCTATCTTAAGAGGCAAATCTAGAACTTGCATGGGGGAAAGAGATTTTCTTTCCACATCCTTCTCAGTTCTCCACATTCTCTCTCTTCCCATGAGAGCGAAAACAACACAGAATGCTACTTTGGAAAACAAAATCATTCAAGGCCACAAGCCCTCCATCCTATGAAAGGCACAAGTGTGACAAGTCTTCCTCAATTGCACAACTTCTGGCTTCTCTCAATGAGAGAGCAGGAGGTATTTGGCCAGCCAGCTGTGTGGTTTGAGACTCCAATGCAATTGGTAGGACCAGCTCACACGAAACACACTGTTCCTCTCATCACATGCAGAGTTTTGCCATGAAAAACAACCCAATTCGGATATCCAAAATGTGCAATATTTAATCCCGAACAATGGGTTGGTTATTGCACAAAAGCCACTCTTACCAGAAATAAATAGCTTATCCAGGAGGACAGGGATTCTCCTCTCCAGTGCAGCACACAACATTTACACCTATGTATGAAACATCTCAAAGGAAAATACAAAGACTTCCTTTTTGACTTTTAAACAAAAATAAGACGTGGAATGCACTTTCAATAAAATTTTAAATTATGATCTACTTATATATTTATTGTGTATTTTGTTTTGTACAGATAAAGAGATTTTAATAATTCATGGCACTAGTACCACTGTTAGGAACAAGCCTTAACTTTTTTATAAAATATCTTTTCTAACACTTCTGACATGTCAACATTGCATAATACAATAAAAAGTAAACCTCTTAGTACCTTGGGGTAGAGATTACTGTGTCTATACGACCGAAAAATCTGTACCATAACATTAAACATATGCTAAACATATAAACATAGCGTAAGTCAAATTAACTCCTGGTTTAAATCTGCAAGAATTAATTGAACTAGTGTACGTTAATACTTGCACTGGGAAAAACCTAGAACCTCTTGTTTTCAGGAAGTATCAATCATAATTTTATTTACACTAACTTTAAAAATGAAATACATATATTTTAAGGGACAATCAATCAAGTCTTCCCTAATAACAACTAACCCAATTTCAACAAGGTTTTGTGTGATTAATACCTTTAGGAATGAATTTCACTACTTTTTCTAAATTAAAGCAGAACAAACGCCAAAGTGGAAAACTAGAGGAACCATTTCATACACATGAGCAGTAACCAGAAAGCAGCTCAGATGTGAAACTCACTATGCTGGACAAATGCTGTCATAGTTTAAAAGAACTGGCATAGCAATGCCCAGTGACAGTTCAGAAAGTAGAGGACAAATGCCTTCTGGAGAAACAATGCCTTCAAATGACACTATTACGGGGGCTGTGTCTGGAAATTTTTAATATATTTCTGCCTTTCAACCAATAAATTGTTTTCAGTGCATGTGATTCAGTTCTTCTTTTTCCTCCTTATAAATCACCAGCCTTGCCAGAAATGAGTTCTTTTCAGCTCATAAAAAATACATTAAAGCCTGCTTCTTATTTTAACTCTCAGAATTCAATCATTCACATTATCAATTTTTTTTTAAAAAAACAAATGGGAGACATATCTTACAGGTCAAATCTGACCTCACACCAGGTTTAGGTTTTGTACCTTACTAAGTCCACTAATGAATGACTTGTGATGTCCAAGGGCACCAATTCAAGTCTTCACTTGTCTCATTCCAACTTGCACGAATTATGCATTATGCAACTGAAGAGTGTTTGCACAGGGTATATTATTTCAAGGACAAAGCACATGAAATGCATCAAATGTATCAGATCTACCCGTATCAGGGGGTATATGCCCTATGTGGGGGTATGGTTTTCTGTTATGCTCAGCTATTAGAATCAGCTGATATAAATAGAGCCCTATATACATGTTCACGCTGTGCTGGTACATATAAAGCACTAGAAATTATCTAGCAGATAAATTAATATTTAATGTTGTTTTGCCATTCTGCCCAGTAATGAGAAAACATTAAAAAAAAAAATAAACGAGACAAATTACTGCACTTCCCTGCCTTTCTTGCAACTCACTTTCAGCATGATTGCATTAATTTATCACCAACTGTGAGGGAAGACCTTTTTCCCAAGATGCTCAGAGTCCATGCAATAATGATGAAAACCTTTGGTACCATACATGCATGTGCAGTGAAAGCGCAGGAAATTCAGCAACCCTGGAAAATGCCCTGCACTGCATGGGCCTGCGTCTTGGATTTGTGCTGGGAACAGTGTTGATAACCCAGGGATGTTTTAGCCACTGCTGAGTAACACTGACACTTGCCTTTTATGCTTCTCATCCCACCCCAACAGTGAAGAGAATGGGGATGCAGAGCTGGAAGGGAATGCAGTCAGGACAGCTGACTCCAGCTGACCAAGGGGACATTCCATACCACATGATGTCATGCTCAGAATATAAAGCTATGTAGAAGAATAAGGAAGGGAAGACATTTGGAGAGATGGGATTTGTTTAACCAAGTAATTGTTATGCAGGATGGAGCCTTGCTTTCCTGGGGATGGCTGAAGATGAGAAGTGTTCATGCCTGCCCATGGGAAGTGGTGAATGAATTCCTTCCTTCGTTTTGCTTGCATGTGGGGCTTTTGCTTTCCCCATTAAACTGCTTTTACCTCAACCCACGCATTTTCTCACTTTCACTCTTCTTCGCCCCTGCCCCCAGAGAGAGCGGCTGCGTGGGTTTGGCTGCTGACTGGGGTTAAACCACGACACCTGCTGTGCCTGTGGCAGCCTCTGAACTGTAGGGATTAGTGGCTTCTGGTGTCTTTTGTGTAGCTGAGACCAGCGCCTGAAGCTGTACAGCCCAGCTGTTGCAGGGCTTGCAGAACTGACACAGGTAAGCAAAGAATCTATTGCAATGGAGATCTGCCTGATTTTCATTAATTTATTTTGTATTTCATCAACATCAACTGTCTGAGAAAAAAATAAAATAAAAAAAAAATTGTTCCCCAAGTGATATTAGAGTCCATATCTAAAATACTGGTTAAGTTTGCTTTGCTAAATATTAATGAGCTGAGGCAGCACCCTCACTCAGTAAACACCTCTACCCAGTAAATTACTGGAAGAGTTACTGTACTGTTGCAGCCCATCAGGAATGATCAGGAATGTCTATTTGAAATAGACTGAGGCTGCAGTAGGAGCCTCTGAAAAAGAGGACAACATGCAATTACTCTTCCTAGCTTATACTAAGGACAAAAAAAAAAGTCATAAACAAATATTCCTTCCAGGCTTCCCTCCTTCAGCTGAAATTACCCACATATATTGTGGTTGAAGCTGACAAACTGCTTGTTACGTGGGTGAGATACAAATCTCTCATTTCCTGAGACTAGTGCAAAAAAAGGATGAAAGTCAAGAAAAGAAAAAGCCAAATACCAAGATCTTTTAAGAACAATGGACTTCTGATAGGAAGAGTACTCTAATAAAATTTCCAAATTTTCATAATTGTAAGAAACTTTGAGAGGAGAAAAAGATCACTCATCAAGATGCTCTCCTGTGTCACACAACAGATTATGTACCACCACCTTTCCCATTTTAATGAAAGTAAATTCATATTTATAGTGCAATTGTACTAAATACCTGGGAAGGCTTTAACTCAGCAAGAGAAGTACACTCTGCAAATTTTGGGGTTTGTACTAAGAACAGCCTCAAGTTGATGCGGTTTACTTTTAAATAGGTATCACATGACAATTGGTTTTCCTCTGATAATGAAACAACTGTGTTTTATTTTTATTTATTACACATTACTACTTCCTTTCCCTCACTCTGTAAAAAATACCCCTACTAAAAAAAGTATAGGAAAAAGTTAAAACAGACCCCAACAATGTCTAAAACCATCTAGACCTCTTTCCAATGATCCTAGACATTTGGGATAACACTGTAGCTATGCTCCTTGAAGCAGCAGTGACAAAATTCATATGAGCAATTACACAGTGCTTACTAAAACCATTTCTGAAATGCCTAAGACTTTTCAATTAACAGGCCCCCTAAGAAGACACTGGTATCTCATCCTACATGTCTAAGTGGATCTGACAGTGTCTGCCAGCTCTCCCTAGACATGTTTGTCCAATAACCTCTTCTGGACATGTTCATCCAAGAGGTGAATTGTTCAATGTTGTCTAGAGCAGAAATCACAAATTCAGCAACAAAAATACAGCCAAGTCACAGAGCTTGATTTCAGAATCCATGCAGCTGACACGAAGCAGGCAGGAATACCACTATTTACATCAAGCTGAACTTCAGTTTAGATACCCAGGACTAAAAAAAGGTGGTGACTAAAAATGTTAGCTGACACAGAGCATAAAGAATGGTACCCTTCCCAGTTTGATGCAACAACATTTATAAATTATAGGAAAGGTGTTTGAAATGCTTTCAAAACATTTCACTGTTTGAAATGCTTTCAAAATATTTCAATGTATTGAATCATTATAATCAATCTCAGATATCAATAAATCTAAATTTATATATACTTCACATTATACATTACACTTTTAAAGTAATTGTCAGTGCCTTTATTCAACTTCTAATATGATACTTAGCTAAGAAAAAAAAATTAATTCAGTTTGTGCATTTTCTCTTTGCTTAAAAACAGACCCTTCCCAACAAAGGGGGGGAAGAAGTTAAAGCTGGGAAAACAGTCCTTGACATGTCACTGCATGTCGTTCTCCTCTCCATTGAAAGTGGAAGCTGAAGCTAACTGGCTTTGCAGTATATTCCACAAACTGACAAATACAAATTATATTTAATAACACTGCAGTTTTGACTTCGAAAACAAATTGGCTACGTGACACTGAGAGGCTCACAGAGTATCTGGGAAGATGCTGTGTAGGCAAGCAAGGAAGTAGAAATAATTCTCAAAAAGCTCTGTAAGGAATCACTAAAGATAGTTGATGTTTGCTACTCAACGTGTGACACAACCACCTTGTGCAAGATGAGGAAGCAACAACTGCAAACAATATTCTTTCTGAGCAAGGGTATATTGGCAAAACAGCCTTTCATCCCTAATCATAGTTCAAATGATTGGTTAAACCCAGGAGCTGCCCCCATTTCTGTTTCTGTGCTTATTAGCTTGGTATGACTTGGTAGAGTACGACGCATACTTGGCAAAATAGTGGTGCCACCACAAGACCTATCTGGCAGGTTTTATTTTTTATGCTTTTTGAAATACTATTTCCTTAAACCTGCTATTTCACATAGACAGAAGATTTTATAGGCCATTTAGCAAGCATGCTAAAGAGGTGTGCCAATCAATTCTTAATGATATGTAACTTGAAATGTTGCTGTTATACCTTAAGGCTCCCGACAGAAGGTGAAAAAGAAGGTCAGGCTCATTTCAGAAGTGTCACTTCCAATCAAAAAACAGACTTAGGGCTAGATTCTGGTTTGACATGAACGATCACAGATGGGGAACTCAAGATGAGCATGAAGCTAAGAAGTCAACATGTTTTTCTTAGAGAAGAGAGGAAAAGAAATGAAATTGTGCCACATGTACACATAATGGGCTGCATAACTAGAAATAAAATAAGGATTAATGACAACTCCCTTTGGAGTGTTTTTTTTTACTGAAGTTGGACCATACACTTGACTTGCCCTAGCTGCTTTTTGTCATAATGCTAATTTTTCATACAGCTCACAGAATAAACCTGTTGGCAGCAGTGAGCATGCCAGCAGCATGAAAAACATTTTCAGGAGTGGAAGAATCAGTTTCCACATGAAGAGTGACAACAATACAAGGCAGAGAGGTTGATGGCTACGAGGTCCTAGTTGGAGATGAAGGTGTCTGTGGCTGGAGAGCTTACTGGGATGGGATCAGTATCAGCTGATCACAGGTAAGCAGCAGAGAAAAACTAACAGAACTGCAGAGAATTACAGTCCTAGAGGTTTGATTCAGAAGTCAGGTGAGTTTCACTTATTCTTTTCTGAGGCCTTAACGGAAGTTTTGCTTTCTGTGTTTCCATAAATAAAACCAGTGCTATACCTAGATTTTGTCACAAACCTTCAGAAGGTTTGGGCCTCTTCTAACATTAAATTTGTGCAGATGTCTCAGGAACCTCTCTCAGCTCTTCTGAAATGATTGTGGGCTCTTTTAACACCAGCAACCTTTATTCTGAAATGTGGAGAACACTTGTTTCCTGTGATCCTAAGGGAACTCCTTAAAGTCATGTCATTTGAAAGGTGTCATTACATCTATGATCTGAACAAAGACACATCTCTTACTTGATTCCAAGATGTACAGAAGTTGCCTTTATAGACAACTGATGTCATTAATAAAAAATAAATTCCATTTTTTTCTTGAAAGGCCTTTGAAAGAAACCACATTTTATACTACTACTTAATTCTCTTCTTTTCTTCAAGTAACATGTGACTACAACTGAAACATGACTTCGAAAAATTGGGATTGCTCCCTAAATCATAAAAAAAAGAAATTAACTTGTACTTTCATTACACAGAAAACCCATGAGAAAGTGACTTTAATATAAAGTTTCTCTTGTTTTATGGCTTAAGAAACAAACTCCCCTGCTCCGTGAGGGATTTTTTTTAAGTATGGAAAACTGCATCTTCATCCACATCCTTTGTCTAAAATGATACATCTGTTCTTCTTCTGCAACTACAATAGTTTTGCTACTATTTTTTACTATTTTTTTACTATTTAATATTAATATTTAATTTTTTTTACTATTTTTTAACTTTTATACAAAAGTTAAAGACCACCTCATAGCGGCACAAATGGAGTTCAAGAAAATATACATAATAATGAAGAAACTAAGTTACAGCGATAGTGCAATAGGAAACTTCCGAAATTACATTCACTGAATTCAAAACATTTTTTCCTCCACACTGTTTTGTACATCTTATCTTCTGAGAAAGACTGAAACAGCAATTTTGTTTTTTAAAACCCCTGTGCACTTCCAAAAAAGGGAAAAAAACCTTAAACACTGAACACATATCTTCTGGGGATGTAAAATGTAGCAACCATAGACTGGATACTACTCCCCTGTACTGAGGTGTCACAACTGACAGAGATGTGTCTGTGCCCTGTGCTTTGCCTGAAAAGATAAAACTCTAAAGTATTAAAGGAACCATGAAGACAAAAAAGCAGAAAGAACAGATCTTTTTACACAATTGGACAACAGTGTCCACACTGGGCAAGCACCTCTGAACATACTTCTGTACTCAGTTTTGCAAAATAAATGACAAAGTTACATTTACCCTTATGACAATTTGAGTTATTTTTTGCTATTAATATAATTGTGGTTACATGAAAAACATTGCTTTTCTTTTCCATTTTTGAGGGTAAGTTTGGAGAGCTGTTTCTGGCACAGTGATCTTGCTGCTATTGTTTTTAGTGGCACTGTAGTAAACTTGATAATATATTAATTTGATAATATACTTCAAATAATTTGGAATGTTCAACAACAGTTGAGTACTATGGGGTGAAAATAACCTGCAGAAAGTTCACAAAGCCCCCTTAAAATTCCTGGACTGAATAATATCCATATGTGAGAACCTGAATATGGCAAGATGAAGTAGGATGTCTGGATTTAAAAGAAATTGGATTAAAGAAGAAAAACCATTAGAAAGATCTTTCTAACACTTGTAATACAAAGCAGTCCTATGCACAACAGAATCAGTTCTATAAAGAGTAGATTTATGTCATTGCCACAGAAAAGTCTACTGATCATAAACCTGAAAACATGTCTGTCGTTTTACTTTTCTTTGGATTTTAAAAAATACATAACACTCTTTCATGAGGCCAACACTAAGAGCTCTGAGGAGATTTAATTGTGCAACATGCTGATAATGAGCACTCATAGAAATAGACAAAAAATATCTAAGAGCAGGCAAAAGTGTGTACATTGTAAAGGTAATTAGCCAAAAGAGCTCAGTTCTTTGGCCTCGAGGAGCAAGAAAATGTTTTTAAGGGAACCATTATAGTACAGAGAGGCCCTATGGGAATACTGAAAGATTCAACAGTGCAGAGCTAAAAGTATGAATCTGAGATCCAAAAGTCACAGAAGAAATAGAAGAGGAGGACTTAAAAAAGACTTTAGATAGTGAGTGTGTGTGCATGTGTTAGTAAACAGAGCATCAAAGAGCAAGCCAAGTTGCAGTGTGACGCATTCATATCCAGACACGCTATTTTTTGCTCCTGCACTTTGAATAACTGCAAGCACAGTGTGTGAGAACTGTTAATTCAGTAACAGGGATGATGAGTACTTCATGGCGTAAAATTAGTTTGCTTCAACTCTTCTAATCTCACTGTAGCCTAAGAGAGGAATCCCTACAAAAGGGCATAATAAATTCAAGTTATCTGATGATGGGATGTTTAACCACAAGAGTAGGTGAAATTGAAGTCTTACTAGTCATGAGTGCTTCATTTTTCACTAAGTTTTAGCTTAGTAATGCTGCTATAACTTTTCCACATTAAGACAATTTGGCTTAGGAACTCAGGAATATTTTCAGTACTGGTTTACATCATTTATTCAAATACCCTGTGCTGACTCAAATAAATATTTTCTTTGAGCAATCTGAAACAGAAATAAAGTATAATGCAAAAAAGTGAGTAAGTGTAGGAAGAGGTGGAAAACTTACTGCTGCCAGCACAGGCTGTTTGAAAAAGCCCATAAATTAGTAGCCATTCTTACTGCTATTTGCTGTGTACTGATACAATAGTGTCTTTCTCTGCAGTGTGTCAGTATTCCTCAAATCGTAAGTTCTTAATGGGATAAAAAAGGAGATAAATACACTTTAAAAATCATCCCACCCAAAATTATAACCTGTCAAATAACTTGAGGAAGCAATCAAGACTTCACTCTTCAATTTGTCTTTGGTAACAACATTAAATATATCAAAATACAAATGTTTTTTAACATTCACTCCTATTACTTGATTCAGTCCTGTACAGTTTTCTCTCAATGTGTAGAGACATGGTACAAGACTAACTTTGAAGCAAGTTAGTGTATATATACAAGCCTGATGTTTGTTTGCATCAAAGCCTTTCTACACACACGTGGCTTTGTGGAAGTACAGTGTAAAGTATATGCAGATTACATTTTTCATTAGAAATGGCTTCCTTTTAAAGAACATTTTGTGGTATTTATGGCATTCACAGTGTACCCATGACTACAGTTTCCAGGTGCACCACATAATGCACAATTTCTCAAGCAAATATATTTCATTACTCCAAAGCCATATTGTGCATTTAAGCTCTCAGATAATTAACAAGGGCAACAGTTTTGTATATTATGCGTCACGCATTTAATTCCTAATACAGGGCATTAATTATTTATATTTTAAATGAGGGGTACTTCAACTACTCACAACACAGCTGCAAATAACTTTCATTACCTGATCTTGTGATTTCTTTTTCTTCTTCTTCTTCCCCCAGCACCCTGAACTCTCTGCATCTTTTCCATTGGCATCACCACAGAGTAATCCATCAAGTTCATCTGTTCCCATCTGCTGTCCCTGAGATGTTTCTGCAGCTAGCCTGTATGAGAGGTTCCTCAAAATGCACACACAGTTTTCAACGGTCTGAAAAGTACGACAAAAAGGAAAAATACAGAAAACCAGAAAAGATTAAAATCCTCCCCTTGCTCACTCTGAATACGAAGCAGAAGGAATTTCATCTATCTCTGCACGTGCATTTTCCCAGCACAATTCTTATGTGCACATTTCTGAGTGCTCCCCAGGAATAACAGGTTAAGAGATTCAGAAATTTTTATGGTAACAAATCAATAGTCTGGATAATACTTTCCTGAAAGTTTTTTTATTGTTCTGAATTTCACACTAGAGCCCCATGTGAAACACATGTCGAGGTAAAAAGTGATCAAGAGAACCACTGAACACTCCAAATGTCAGAAAACTCCCACCTCAGTGAATAGAAAATGCTACAAACAGATTCCGGGTTTTGTCCTTTTAAAACCAGAAATAACCTTTTTTTTCTGGCAAAAATTCTATGTAAATTGTCATAAAATTGGGATCTGCGTTCCAGTTCACAAGTACTTGTAGCATGAACAGATTCTCCAGTCCCAGAAGTAGGACTAGAAATCTGTCTTACTGCTTTTACTGCTTCTAGCCAGGCTGCAGACAGATACCTTGTGTGCAGCCTTTCCTTTTCATACATTTATCCCCCTAATAGGTTGTGCCTTCTGTAGAAGATGCAAGCAGGAATCCATAAATGGATGAGACCCAGGGGAGGAAAATTCACTTGCAATTCAACCTAATTTCTCCAAGTCTAAAAGAAGTTCAGTTTAGACTTGAAACCTACTCATTTAGTTGGTTCAATTTGGTTTGATTATCCCTAATAAGAAGGATATAAGCTTAATTTTGTGCACACAAGGAAAGCATGGTTAAAAAAGACATTCTCTATCTATTTATATTTATTTCAACTATTTCTAATGCTCTATGTAGGTAAAAAGCGATAGCCACTCCATCCCAGCTCTTTTGCTCCATTAACCCAGAATGGAATGACTGTGAGGCTTTCAGCTCTATTGTGCTCTGCCATGTTCACCAGTGAGGCAAACAGATGGGACTTCATTTATTTTCATGTACAACATGAGCTTCTGCCAGGTATGCATTCAACACCTGTTTTTTTGAAGACATCAAGTTTCAGAAGCAGTATCAAATTCAGATTCATCTATACAGGAATATTTATATATCTATTTTTAACATAGATGAAATGGCACCATTTTGCAATACGTTTTACTAATTTGAAATTTCTGCCAAATATATAAACGCATATAGAAATATGTATGTGTGTGTGTCTGTGTCTAGAAAGTGTTCATAGTGCACCTTTCATAGCTGAAAGCTTCACAAACATCAGTGACCTTAATTATTTTTTTAAAGTTTGCTGCTTCTTTGATTTTTTTTAACATGAATTTTATTCACTTTTGATATAGTATGCTGAGTTGAAGCTTTGCATTTGTTGATTAGAATAATAAATTTTAAGTTTCCTTTTCACAATTCATAATTTTTGCATTTTAAATTATCTTTGTGTGGAAAACATAAGTGTTGTCCTGGTTTTCAGCCTTCTAGTTTGGAGTCAAAATTTTCTCACACATTCTCATGTAAACAAAGCAATGTTTTTTGTAAACATCTATATTGTTTACATTCTTTTCTGTAGGAGAGGCAATTGATAGACACTTATCAGACCAGTAGAAGTGAAGAGGTTGAACCCCAGTCTTCCAATGTAGTCTTTTTCTAGAAATCTATATAAGCTAAAAGAAAAAATTAAATTTCCTCTTTTCCCGCTCCGACTCCCCTGTGGTCACTGCATTTCCCTCGTGACAGCATGGCGCCACATAAGCTGAGTCCATCAAGAGGACAATGCTACCTTAAACTAGAAACTGATCAGCAAACTTCTAAGGCTCACATGCAACCAGCACCTTCTCCATTACGGTGAACTCCTACAAGCCAAGAAAGCTGGTTCTAACCACACGGCTGGACAGATTTCACTCCTCCTTGACTTTCAAGGATCCTTGTATTCCTTATTCTGTTTTCAGTTTCATTGTAAGTGGAAATAAGTGGGAACTAGTTTTTCTATTCTAGCTACTTTTAAGCTACTCTGAAGCTAATGAAGTTAAAACCACCCCTGTGTTTGGGGGCTGCTCTGCAGGAAGTGTCAGGGTGGGGTAGTGGGAGCTGGTGACAGCCAAGTTTGCCCCAAACCCTGCTGCCAGGTGTTGTGCCTGCCTTGTGGGTGGGTGTCCTGTGAGCAACCCTCTACTAAACTTCTATTAATGGAAAATTGATTACAGGCTAATGGGCTGTGGGATTTTTTGGGTGTTTTGAGGGTTTTTTGGTTTTTTTCTTTTTTGGTTTCTTTCAAAAAAACCCCAAAGTCATACTGTTAGCCCAGCACCTCAGGCTACAAACCTTTCTTAATTCCTTTCTCCATCTCCTGAATTCACAGGCAAATCTCACTTATTTGATTCAGGTAGTGACCAGAGACTCCTGCAGATTATTCCTCTCAAATCTATAAACCCATGGGGGTCCACAGACAACTCTGTGAAGCATTGTTTGGAAATACAAACCCAGTGGGTTTTAAAACCTTGCTGCATAAAAGGCTGGGCTTCTGCAATTCCTAGGGTTTTGCAAATGGACCAAGGTTGCCCTAGAGCAGCAACTGTAATTAATTTAGCACTGTATACTGCAAGCAAAAGAAACTGGCCTTTTTCTTCTTCTCTGGAATTCTTTAAAGCATTACAAATCTTCAATTTGTAAATGCTTGGACTCTTTTTAATTAGGGAATGCCTTTCAGCTCTGGAGAAGCTTGTTCATATCCTAGCATTTTAGGAGAAGTAAAGCTGACATAATGAGGCACCTTAACACTGTTGTTATTGAAAGCATTCATTGATCCTCTTCAAAGAAGAAATAATGTTGATTTTACTGCACAACTGCCTATTAATTGCCCAATTTTTTTTTTGCTTGTTTGTCTTCTAAGCCTACCTTACTCTCATTAGCTCTCATACTCGGTACTGAAAATCAATTTTAAGGTAAAGCTGGCTGAGCAATGTAAGGAACTTTACAAATGATATTTTTGCTCTTCTTAAACCACTATCATATCTTCCACTTCAATAATTGAATTGAGAGGATGACATGCTTACCTGTGCACACTACACAGGTAGACACAAACACAATGCTTAGCACACTAAAATAAACAGCTTAGCAAAAAAAAAAAAAGGAAAAGATGGGCTAAATTATGCTTTGCTATGACATTCCTCACAATGCATTTAAAAAAGAATATAATGAAAAAATTGTCTCCGTACAGTCCCCATGTACCCTGAATACCTGGATTTGCTGCTGAAAAGACAAAGACGACAAACCTTACTATCAATTTCACTGCTCCCCAGAGCAGACTGGATCACGTACAGCAATGCATCTGTCAGGCCATCACACTCCCTCATTCTTCTGCGGGCCTCCTCTCCAGCAGAGCTGACATTCCTGCAAGGCAACAGCAAGGGTCACTATCTCCACGGCTCCCTGCCCACCGCCCCGCCTGAAACCTTCCCACAGTTCACATACAGATGAAACACACGTTGTCTTTCTTCCTCTCATCAGTTCAGAGCTGTGAATAATGGAGACAGCTGCGAATGAGCTCAGGAAATGTAACGCAGAGGGGAACAAATGGAAGACATCAGGTCCTCCACAGGATGGGGCTGAGTGGCCAAGCAGCATGCGCCCACCTGCATGGGGAGACTCATGGCCCACTAAAATTTGGAGAAGGGCTGATAATTTCCTTCCTTCCTTTCGAAAGCATTTTCGAAACGTGCATAGGTACATATAAATTTGATTTTAAAAGGTCTAGAGGTTTTGCCAAATATATCTCCTAGGAACTGAAGAGCCTAGTAGTTAGGGCTCTTAACCTGAGAGAAAAATATTTTCAGTGTAATATAATACACCAGCCTTTGCTTGCTTCTCATTTTACATGAGTGTTTCCTTTTCTCTTTCATTTTGACAGAACATTAATGCCTCAATCTTCTCTTTATGTAGTTTATTTTACATTGCAAAACTTCAGGCCTCAGATTATTATAATAATATTGTAATACTTGTGTTCCTTAGATGCGGCCAGAGGGTCTTCTGCATTTATATAAATCCAAGTAAAACAAATCCATTGCATAACATATTGTGTCATAAAGTTCAAAGTATCGATACACAAAGAAACAAATACGTATGAATGAGCATATACAAATAGAAGCTATGTTTGCCAATATCAAGTCTTCTAGAGAAAAACTGCATGCAAATTTGCATAGCAGGTTTGATTTGGAAATGGGTGAATTAGCAATCTCAAGAATGGGATCAAACTTTTCACAATCTCTTTCAGTAGGGGAAGACAACCCTTTGCTGAGGTGGTTCATCTGTAGCTCTTCTTCCCCCACTACTAAAGTTTATAAAAAGAAAGAACATAAAAAGCACACACACTATGCATTTAATGCTAATGTGTGGAAATGGAAGGGAGGACATGGGCACTTGAAGAAGGCAAGGTACTTCCTATTTTTTATACCATTTTCAATGATCTTTGCATTAAAGATGGAAAAAGCACAAGAATCCTGGGAAGGGGGAAAGAATTTCCGATGAAGGAAGATGAGAGGACTTAGGGCTAGATTTCCTTTCAATTCTATTTCTGCTCTATCAATTTCATCCTGTTCTGCCTTGTTATCTAAAAAAAAAACAAACCAAAAACCAACGCATTTCCATTCCCCCAAAACAACAGAGGGTCTTAAAACTGGACAATCCCCCAGTCTCTCCAATGCAGGTTCCTAATTGACTCTGCCCCTAAACATATATGATTTACCATCTATACTTGCATCCCCATACAGTCCTAATTAGTGCTGTTCTCCCACACAAACTGGCCCAATTAATTCAATACTATTCCCTTCACCTCAGCAGACAGCTTGACAGAAACCATATAGCTCTGAAGCAGTGGAATGAATGTATCTCTCTAGCAAACAAATGTATTCTCGTTGAAACCCCTCATTTTTTGCCACAATTACACATCAGAAGCATGCCCTTCCTAACAGCTTGCAAGTTTTGTGTTGTCTGGTTCCTCTGGTCCCTGAACTCCATGCCTCTTCCCTTATCTCTCTGCTGCTTTAAGATCAGCAGGTGAGGGGTCTTCCTCCATTTCATGGGGAAACTTTCTTCTGTAATCTAGGAAGTAGGGTTTCGAGAACATCAACTAGAAAAACTCTCTCCCTTTTGAAGTGATGGAAACTTCTGACTTACCTTTGTGTGGCAGAAGGTAAAAATATAGAGCATGGTTTTCCCCAAACAGTGCCTGTGCCCTTCATTTGCAGAGTTGGGGACTCCACCTAAAGCAGAGTAGACCACCCCCTCTTAAAGGCAAGAGCTCCACTGATATTCCAAAAGGAAGAACATGTAGGAAAAGCAGAATTATGGACTGGAAAAGTGCATTGTGGAATATACAGTGAGGACAAGAAGGATTATTTGACTTCTATCTGAGATTACATCCTCTTACTCTAGGCAGATAAAGACAGAGGTAGGTACATAACTATTGACAGAGAGAGGGCATTGAGGCACTGGTGCAGGTTAATCCAAAGAAGTTGCGGATGTCCCATTCCCTGCTAGTGTTCAAGGCCAGGCTGGTTGGGGCTTTGAGCATTATGTTCCAGTGAAAGATGTTGCTGTCCATGGTAGGGTGTTAAAATTCAATAGCCTTTAAGATGTTGTCCTAGGTTAAAATGTAAGATGTGCCCAAAGTATGTATTCTATCACCATCTTCATGAGCTGTTGAAACCAGGTGGGGCAGTGTTTCCCTTATCTTCTGCTAATGGCTCATCAATGCCTTGCCACATGACTCATAGATAACTCCCC
>VZUI01047454.1:0-16834 GCA_013401135.1 Cettia cetti
CAGAGCTGGAATCACTCAAGAGCTGAAATCACTCTAAGGAGCTGCTCTGCCCTTCTGCTGAGACGCGCTCTCTGCCCGCTGAGGGAGTGCCTTGACCCCCCCAAGGAGTCGTCTCTGAGGAGATACTTCTGGGGTGGCTCAGCCTCCTCGGGCCCCTGCGAGCTGAGGGGTCCCCACCACCAGCGGGAATAATAGAAATTAATGTGGATTATCTGTAAGCATTTTTGGTGTATTTATGGTGCATGGAGGATAAGTGCTCCAGAAAGAACTTATCAAGATATTCCATGTTAATTTTGATATTCATTTTACACTATGCCACTTCCAGATCAGATGAATTAGGAGCCTGTAATACCGCGCCATGTCTGACAGCCTTCAGTATGTGCCATCTTGGATCATTCCTCAGCACACCAGAGTTCAGCTCCCAAACTATCACTCTGCCCATTTTCTTGGTATGCTGCAGATGGAAATGCCCTGAGCACTCTGGGTCTGACTCTTAATCTGACGACTGCCACATTAAGACAACATTCGTGTCTCTCTAACCTCAGCTTCCATGCTGAGTGAAGGAAACCATTTTTATCATGCACCTATTTATCAGCTGATTTATGCCCTTGTCCTATGCAGAAAAATCCACTGGTTTTCTGGAGGACCTCCTGAGGAGCGGAGAAATGGGTTGGTCAAAAAGTAAGTTTAATTTGCCTTGAAAAATTGCATCATCTTTGAGAAAGATGAATTACTGTCACTGTAAAGCAAGTCTCCCATGAAATGGAAGAGAATATGCTCTTAAAATTCTCAGGAGGGTTGTCTTATATTTCCAGGACTTGAGAGTTTGATTTTGTTAGTTTTGCCTGTGAGGAAGCCAGATATTCCAGGCAGTGAGCCTTTTAACTTTTTTATCACCTCAGACCCTGTTTCTTTGTGTCTGCATACTCTTTGCACTCTGACATTTTTTTTTGGTGTTTATGATCCAACCTGTATTGACCGTCTGAAATGTTATGAATTGTGAGCTTCCACCTTTTAGGTAAGTAGCTGTCACTTTTTAAAGTGCGCTGAGTGACAAAAAAATGGGTAGAACATAAAATATTTCTCTTTGTGGATAATTTTTTAGTTAATATAGTGACAATTTAGTAAGTGCTAAACATCCAGTAGTGCTTTATGTTTTGCCCATGCCCATCAGCAAATGCACATAACTTATTCTACATACTATTCATATCACTGCTAATCTCACTGGTCTGTTTGCTGCACGGTCTAGAAAGTAAAGGTATTTTATCTGTGCAAAGTTAAGGTTGGCATATCACACAGCATGGTCAGGTTGGAAGGGACCACAGAGGGTCATCTGGTGCAAACTCCCTGCTCAAGCAGGGTCATCCCAGACCACATTACCTGAGGTTGTGTCTGGGCACATCTTGAATATCTCCAGTGAAGGAGACTCCACAGCCTCTCTGGGCAACCAGTTCCAGTGTTTGGTCACCCACACAGTAAAGAAGTTTTTCATCACACTCAGAAGGAACTTTGCATCGGTTTCTGTCCACTGCCCCTTGTCCTACTGCTCAGCACTACTGAGAGGAGCCTGGCTCCATTCTCTTGACACCCTCCCTTCAGATACTCACAGACATTGATGGGATCCCCTCTCAGTTGTCTCTTCTTGAGGCTCAACAGGCCCAGCCCCCTCAGCCTTTCCTCTTAACAGACATGATCCAGCCCCTTAATCACCTTTGTTGCTCTCTGCTGGATCTACTCCAGGGGCTCCATTACTCTTGTCCTGAGAAGCCCAGGCTTAAACACAGCACCACAGGTGTGGTCTCAGCTGGGCTGAGTAAAGAGGCAGGATCACCTCCCTTGATGTCTGTAAATGCTCTTTCTAACACACCCTGAGATTCTATTGGCCGTCTTGGCTACAAGGACACGCTGCTGTGGCATTGACTGTTGTCCAACAGAGCCTGCAGATCCCTCTCTGCAGAGAAGCTTTCCTGCAGGTTGTTCCCCAGCCAGTACAGGTAACCTGGGTTTATTCTTTCCTAGGTGCAGGACCCATTCAGGCTTGGAGGCAGAAGAGGAATTGGAAGGCTTTTTGATCAGTAGAAGAATGAAATCACCTAATGTGTTCTTAACCTTCTTTAACGTCTCAAATTCTCCTCATTCTCATTTCTGTGAAATCTAGGAAGTCCTAAAGCTGTTTTTCATACACTATTACATGCTTCATTTGCATCAATTACACAAAAAGCAGAGCTGAATGGCCTGTAAGTGGGGGTAGAATGATACCTTTAGCTCTTCAAGAAAGCAATATTTAATAAACACAACTCAAAAGATCTATCGTGCTAGCACCAGCCATTCTCTCTGAAGATACTGTGCTTTGGAAATAGAGAAGTGCAGAAAGAGAATGGAATACACTTATGACTTATATTTTAAAGATATTGCTAAAGAGATTAGCAATCCCATACACATTTGCTATTTTATTGTTTGGAGTATTTCTTTGAAATCACATTATAGTAAGGTCACTGAAGCCATTCTTTATGTTTATATGATCATCTGGAAATATTTTATGAGTGGGTTTATAGATTTCTGTAAACAAAACCCAACAAATTAAAAGAATTGAGGAACAAGGAAGGATTTATTGAAGGGAGTGATTATCATTCACAAGAACTTTGTTTTTCTACTAATTTTCTGACTGGTGTGTATTCATTGGTTTTCATTGAAAAGAAAGTCAAGCTGTCACACTGCCTTACATGTACCAAAACATGTAAGTTCAAAGTTGTAGTTCAGTCTATGTTGAACTAAGCATAAAAGAGGAAAACACAAACAAAATAATGCTTTAGTAGTCAAACTGTTGGGAAACTGATTGCTAATTAAATCTGACATAACTGTCAAAATATCTGTACAATACATTTGAGAAATGAGACTCCAAAGTCACAAGTAAGAAACCTGAACATCAGAATTTGTCAATTTCTGTAAACTAATAAATCAATGTCTTTAAAATGAGATGAAAGATGAGGGTGCAGCAAGAGATATTTTCACACTGCACAGAATAAAAGGTATTAATAATTTTAGTGGATATTTAAATGACATTTAGTTACTGTACTTTAAGTCTTCAACAGAGGATTTTAATGGGCACTGTAAAATTTTTGTCATTAGTTTTCAGTGCAATAAAATTAAATGCCTGAAGCTGAGCTGATATAAATCAGTGAAGTCAGTGGAGTCACAGATACACTGATGCTCAAGTCCCTGATTTTGCATCAAGTGTAGCCAATCTGCACTATCAAACATTGCAAAAGGAAAACATGCAGTGTGAAACCTGGGGTGGGAATGGCATCTTTTGGGGAGGAGAATTGGAGGTCATGATTGCTGACTGAGGTTTGCTGGTCCAGGGGCTAATGAAAACTGACAGATTACTCCTCAGGAAAAAAAATCTCCTCATAAAAATAACAACCATGCAAATTAATGTTCATCCCACAAAGGGGATGAAGATTTATGTGGCTGTTTCCTGCATCACTTTCATCTGGCTTCCTTTTTTTGTGCTGCTCCCTAATGATGCTCATTTGTCTGCTTCACTTACTGCTGCTTCCCCTTCTTCCCATGCCACTCTATTACTGCTGGGGCACATGGGGCTGAATCTTCCTGGCCTCTCTCCAACCCCACTGAGGTGTTTGTGATGGCATTTGAGGTCCTGTTGCAGCTGAGGAAGCTCCTTAGCCCATCTCTTCATGCTGCTTCTCTGCCAGAGCTGATCTCCTCACAGTGAAGGTGCTGGGATGCGCTGCAGCCCTGCACTGCAGCTGCAGCAGGTCGTAGCCTCGGCGTTGTGTTAGTTAGCAATCTGTGAGATGCTGAGCTAGGAGTGAGCCGGTTTATTGCTCCTTGGTTAACCTCTGCCTGCCAGGCTTCAACCTGACAGAAGCAGTGAGGCAGAGCTGGGCTGCTGAGGCGGCAGAGCTGGGCTGCTGAGGCAGCAGCCCAAGTCCATGCAGATCAGCAGGAAGATTCCTACTACTTTTAATGAAAATAGGATACTGGCTTTAGATTACCCACAAGACTCAGTTCTGCTGTGACTTTTAGAAAGAGTTAGGAGATTCACTTGAGCAAAACATGAGTAAAGATCTCATTTCTGTCCTACCAAATTGCAGCTAAACTCAGCTGAGAAATAATGCAGTTACCTTTCTCTACTTCCATCTTCCTTCTTATATTGTCCCCTATTGTCTTTGCTCTGGTGCATCTGAAATTAAATTCTGACTTTTTAGAAAAAAGTCCCTGGTTTTCCATTTAAAGTGTAAGATGTTAGACTTTTTGGAAGCTTGCAACATGATAGATGTGTAATGGAAAATCTGTTTTCTGCACTTAGTTGGTGAGTAATTAATCCTAGGTCTTTTTCCTTCCTTCTGGGAATGGAACCATCAGTTACTTCCTGAAGATGAGAGGCAGTTGGCAAGAGGTAGCCTTCTTGACTAAATGAGATGCATGGTGAATTTCTCTGAAGATATTGATATTGAACAGGGTCTGTGTATGAAGAGAATGAAGCAAAAGGGAGGGACAGGGAGGAGAATTGAGGAAAACCGCTTCATTGCCTCTTGCCCCTCAAAGCCAGGAGCAGCTCACCCTGAAGGTTGTAAAGTAGTTGGTTCACTGCTGTATCTTCTCTCAATCTAAAGTAGCAGAATATATGTACAAGATACATGTGTACACACATACATGTGTAAACATGCCTATATAGTATGATAGCTGATGCACTTTTTACTTAAATATATGATATAATGTATTAATGAGCTTTGATCTGAGGTTTGAGCTTTTCACAGCACAGTGTGAAGGGCTATTTTGGTAAAAACCTATCAGCATTAGATAACTTTCTAAATTCCTTCCTCAAGTGTGAGAGAACTTTTACAGATAAATGCTCATTTACTTTCATTTCTGCACATTTGTGGCTTTGTGTTTTGCAAATGTGTCTTCTGCCTTGTGTTTAGCAAGTAAGCTTTTTTTTTGTTTTCACATTAAGAGATATGAGATCATACTATGAAGTAAAGCTATTTTTAAAGATTTCATCTTGTGATATTTTTAAAGTCCTTTCAAATGTCAAGGCATCCCTTTCATGCATACATTGTCATCTTTTGAAACAGGATATTGGGAAACCTAGCAACTCTTTGACTCCCTAAAGCATTGCTCTTGGTTGGGAAGGGTTTAAGAGTGATGGACTGTTTTTTACATAGCTGCACAGGTTGCTTATCTCGATTCAATCTCTTGCAACAAGTGGTGATCCTTTTAACATACATAACTTGGAGTTGATATAGCCAAGAACTTTCTGTCTCTGGGAGAAACTTATTTTCTTTGCCACCTGGAGACGTTTTTTTAAACTGCTGGCCTAGATATTACTGAAATAGGTAGCTTTGGGGTGGCAGGGGGATATGTATGTACCAAAAATATTTTTACCACTAGTTTACTCTATCTGAGGTTACCTGTAGAGACAGTGAATGAAGGAAAACTCATTGTATATTCTTTTGCAGAGAAATGAAGCACACTGCTAGTTGTATTGCTTGTTTTTCTTTTCTAATCTCTTTTACAAACTGAATATTTAAGACTTATAACATAGACCTTAATTTGAAGAAGTTCTCCTCAGAAAAGCACTATGCCAAAACCAGTAAGCAATGCAATGTGCTCCCCATTCTCCTTTCAGGAGAGGAAAAGTAAACTAAGGTATTTTGAGATATATACATATTGGTGTCAGAATGCAGTAGTTGCTCAAGGCAAACTTCATCCTGCTTTTGATAACGGAGTAAGCATTCAGAATGGATACTACAGCTATATATTTGCAAGCTAGGAGGGTTAAGTGGCAGAAAGATAAATTGGTTATCCAGAATCATTCACATGTTCTGTTTGCCACCAGCTGATGTACCTTCACCAATCTCCCCTGAGAATAATAGTTACATTTTCCATTTTCTTTGTGCGTATGACAGATCCTGAGCTGAATTCAAGGGATTGCAAGAAGACAAATCTATTTAAACCAACATATGTCACTAGTACGATTTAAGGCTGCTTTCTTACTTTTTTTCTTTCTCTTCCTGTAGGCTTTCCTGGAACCTGCTTGGCCATGTGCTAGAGTGAATGCTATGTTCGTCACTGGTCAGAGCAGTAAGTTTGCTGAAATGCTGCCTCTTCACTGAAAAGAACAGCAACCATCACTCCATAGTTTGGGAGCTACTGAGAAATAGCTGAATGCTGTTCACTCCATGGAAAGTCTGTTCCTATCTTAACTGAATTGGATAAATGCAGGGAAAGAAGGGACTTTCTTAGTTCTTCACTGTTCCTTGAAAACACTGGATTGTTTTTAATACATAATCTTAGAATGGTGGCTTTTACCTAATACCTTAATAAAATGAAGTTATTCCTTGCAACACGAACAGACAGGATAATGCAGTACCCAAAGAGAGGGAACAGCTTGCAATAGAGTGACTTTGTTTGCAGTGTGACTGAGACACACAAGTTTGGTGTAGGATGTCACTAATTGCAAGACAGACTTCGTAGAGTAAGTACCAGGCAGACCCTGCTGGCTCTTCAAGTGCAACAGAATGAAAGGCCCCACAGGTTTGGGATGGATCAGTACTGTCTCTGTTCATGCCACTTCAGACAAAACTGGCAATTTAGAATACCTCTAGCACATGTTGGGTAAATGCAAATGCAGACTACAATCACTGGTGTGATCAAGCTACAACCTTCCCTCTACCTATTGTATCATGATAAAATGATGTAAGAAGTTGGACAAAGATTCCTTTTTCTGTTAAATTCCATTGCTTTTTTAAAATTCAGCTTTCTACCCTGGAGACCTGCAAATTTTCTGAATAGACTACATTCAGGATCTTAGAGGACATGAGAGCAATACTTCTGGAGAGGTCTCCAACATCCCAGAGAGGTACTATATGTGTGGGGGCTGGTTATATGACTTGCACAGTAAAATCCTGCCAGAGTCTTTGAACATATGGCACAGCAACAACTGTCTGCCTGCACAGATGGAGTGAATGGGGTGATTTATCTGCTCATGTGCAGCAGCAGCTTCTGAGGCACACCACAGTCACTATGGAACATGTAAGATGCTAGCTGGGATGAACAGCCGCTCCAGTACTGATTAATGTGTCCTGTGTCCATTCCTAGCAGGATCTCATCCTGATACCGAAAGATGACATTAGCTCTCTGTTTTCTGCCTGTATGATGTTGAGCATAGTAGGTACTCTGAGCCAGGCTCACAGATGTTAACAAGATAGAGGGAAATACTAACTTGTATTCAGTCTTGAAAGTTACATGGTCATGGGAGCTGGTATCAGGGTCTCAGCAAGTTTTGTCCTGGGAATCTTGCTGGAGATATTCAGTCTCACTAAGAGACTGAGGAATCACAAAATAACAGAACACGCTGAGTTGAAAGAGCCTCACAAGGACCATCCAGTCCAACTCCTGGCCCTGCACAGCACCATCCCAAAAAGTCACACCCTGTGCCTGAGAGCATTGTCCAAACATTTCTCAAGCTCTGTCAGGCTGGTGCTGTGAGCACTGCTCTGGGGAACCTGTTCCAGTGCCCAGCCACCCTCTGGGGGAAGAACCTTTTTCTAATATCCAATCTAAACCTCCCCTGACACAACTTCAGGCCATTCCCTCAGGTCCTCCTGCTGATTACCACAGAGAAGAGATCAGTGCCTGCCCCTTTTTTTCCCCTCATGAGGAGGATGTAGACTGTGATGAGATCCCAGCTGTCTTAGGAGTAATTTCTTTTGTTGCTTCAGTCAACCATTTTCCAAGTGCCTCTACTTGATGACTTCCCCTACAGGTCAAAAGCTTTTGTATCTCCTTATGCTTTTATCAGAGCAGAAGTTAAAAATATATTTTTAGGAATAATAATGGGAACCATATCATAATCATAGCATTACACTGCGATCAAATAACACTTGAAAATATTCTTTGTAATCCACAACCTGAAAACTTAGCATGTTCAAAAATTTTCATATTTAACTGAAATTATTATGTTTTAACTAACTCTACAATTTTTCAGTGATTTCTTAAGTACAACAAAGCCTCATAAGATTAAGATCCGCAAACTAAAGGTGTGTTGTGTGAGGGTCCTTAAAAACCTGGACATCTTTCTCCTGTCATGGGAGGCTTTATCTCAAAAGTTACTGTATGGTTCTAAGACCTGTAATGTTGAGTGGGGCAGCAGATTTATCTCTAGTGGGAGAAATGAACAACTTTAGTTTTACTGTAAAGCTCCAGGCATTATAGACAGCCAGGTAATATCCTGACTCTGCTTAAATCACTGGCAAAATGTCTGCTGACTTCCATAAAGCCAGGATTTCATCCACAACATCTTTAATAATCTGTGTTAAAATGAGATCAGTTCTTTGCTGTGAGTGGGAAGACATGAAATTGCTCTAAAATGGAAAATGGACAAGTTGCCAGTAACTAAGAGACATCAGGGAATTTGGGACGCTTCCATCTGGGAAACATCTTCAGTTAGTCTTCCATGTATATAAAAAAAAGTTTCCTGTCTTCCACAGCTAATTAACTAGGAAGAAAAAACAATTATCCTGGTGGGTATATCCAGTACTCAGACTATGATATAAAATCAGCTAGTCTATCATTGTCTGAAATGCTGCTGGAATTTTGACTTTTATTGAAGTATCAGCATGCCCCCTTTTTCTTTAATCTGTACATCAGTCTGTAGGTGTTGAAACAAAACCTAAGCTGCTCTTTACAATTAATTCATATAATCTAGTATTTTATAGAATAATTAAGGTTGGAAGATAGGACTTGAGTCTTTCTGGTTTCCAAAAACTTGAGCTCCAATACAGAAAATACAGTATATACCACTGTTAATTTTGACTGAGATTAACTGGCAATACCAGTAATAACAGACATGATGTTATAAAATCCTGTGCGTAAGTAACTTTTCTGCCTTCTTTGAGGAGTCAGTAACACTAAGTTAATATTACAAGAAGGGAGAAATCTGAGTTCAAAAATGTATACAGCAAAGTTCATAGGTTTGCCATTAATTATGTAAACTAATATCATTAAAGAACTGCAATGATAAATGATCTTCAGCTTTATTACAATAATAAAGAAATTATTAAAGTTATAAATGCATTTTTATATAATTAGATAGGTCAGTCAGGTTCTCTAGTATGTTTTTGCCACTCTGTAGACTTCTAAACATCTATCTATTGATAGATATAGATAATAGATATATCTATATCTATCAATAGATAGATATAGATATAATCCTCCACATGATTTTCCAGTGAAAAGCAATCAGATTCCTTTTCACATGATGCTGAAGATTTGCCCAGAAAATTTTATTTTGAACCTTTACTTTTTAAGAAAGTACTGGTTATCCATCTGTGTTCCTCTGTGATAATCACAGCTGGATTTTTTCTCTCTCTCTTTAGCAGCAGTAATCTTAAGAGAGTAACTGTTGGTTTAACCAAAGTGGCTTTCTTTTCAATTCCATCTTTAGTGGAACTTCTAAAAAGACAAGTCAAATGCACTATTGCATTCAGAAATATTTCCAGAGAAATGATAGAACTACAAGTTAAACAGAGAGCATCTTCTGCTAAAACTTGATGTTTTTCTTTGGCAATAAAATGTGTAAAAAAGAAAACAAAGCCAATGTAGCCTGTGAAAGAGCTGAATTTCTTTTTACTCTGTGGCAGTCTGGCTATGGAAGTCTGGGAAAAAGAAACAAAGTATTGGCTTCCTTTTCTGTCGCATTTATTGGGATAATCTCTTCAATAGTAGAACCACAATGGTTGAACTAGGAAAAATGTGTTTCCACTAACTAGTTTTATAATAGCTGCTGGTATAGTAAAGTTTAGGGGGCCTTTGCCTTTATCATCTGCTGTTGATTGTAAAGATGAGGTTCTCTATTTTCCTCAGATTTGTTTGCTCTTATTGGTCTTGCTGTACCACAACAGAAACAAAGAAAGAACTAACATAGACACAGAGTCCCAGATACTGCAAATATGCATCTAATGAAGTCATGTTGCAAGTTGAGGAATATTATCAAACCATCGGGCAGAAACAAGTAGATGTGAAAGGGTTCTTGGTGCATATGCTTGCCAGTCAGTCCTACCCACCCATAGGATTGTTTATGCATCTGATATGTGTATGACAAAAAGTAGAAATAACCCAAAGATATCACATGACTTTGCCATCTTCTAATAGGAGCATAATCCTCTAGGTAAAAATCAGATTTTCTCAATCTTCCATTCTCCCAGTACAAACCATGTGTTGCCCAGCTTTATAGTGGTCTGGACTGAGCAGGGAAATGGAGGAGTGTTCCCACATGAATCGTTCCTCTTCTGATGCATTACTACCCTCCCTGGAACAGGGAGCTTGGGCAGCAGCCCTTCCAGGCTGTGGACAGCCCACATTCAGGGCTGGCTCTTGCTTGGCAGGGGTCCCTGGAGGGTAGGCTGCCATGCAGGAAGACAGGCAGCAGCACTGCTGTGTTTCAGATGCAAGAGCAGGGCTGAGAGCCTGTGCTAAGTGCTGGCTATTGATCGGCTCAAGCTGGCTGCCTGCTCAGCTGTGCAGGAACAAGTGGCCCTTTGAGTCCTTGCATACACTGAGAAGTTGAGAGATGCAAGCTCCTAATTTAGGCTCCCTAAATTGCTCTCTGGAGGTATTCAGAGCTGTCTTGTCTTGTCTGTTGTGCATTTAAAGCATGTTTCCTGCACAGCTTGCACTACATATAAAAGGACAGTTGCCTGATTCTAAGATGAGCTTAGTTTCGACGTATGCTTGGGGTAGGGTGGAATCCAGCTAAGGTTCACTGTGGGGGGGTTCTCCAGCTCTGAGATGGAAATGACAACTCTCTGCATGGAAGTTGTGTAGTTTTGTATACATTAAGAAACTGATGTGCCTCTGATTATGCTGATGCCTACATTGGACTGAACTCCTTCAAACCCCTCAGCTTGTCTGTGCTGTACCCTTCTGTTAATGCCCAAAGCAAGTTTTGTTCCACTATATCTTTTTTGTGTCTTTAATGAAAGACAACAGAAATATATGATTGCAAATCTGTGACTTCTGGCAGAATGTAAAATTTGTGGAAAGGAACCACTCTGTTCCGGCTGTATTTGCTGCAATCTTTTCCATGAGAAACATCACATATGCCACTTAGCAATTGTTAATAGAAACCAGAAGCTTAATTGGCAGCTCACCAGATGGACATAGGATATAAAAAAACATACCACTTCCCCAAGGATATGCCTAGATATCTAGGAATAAGAATACATTCTGAGTTTTCACAAACACTGAATTTGTAGCTGAGTTCAGCATTTTCATGTGGTCAGTAGCTCTGCAGTGTGGGGCCTAAGCAGTGATGCATATCAAAGTTTCAGCACATATTCTTGCATTTTACTCTAGCACTAAGTTGCACTGTGCCAGACTTCAAGGATGGAGACAACATAACCACACATAACCACTCTCATGTGTTCCTAGTATTCTCAGTGTTCCCAGTTTTATTTTTTTATGCTCCTTTTTGTTTAAGAATATATCCTGAGACAGAGAAGCTGAAATTATTTAAGAAACAAGGTAATGTTGCCAGTAATTAGCACTCCAGGTGGATAACAAAAGACTAATAAAGGATTAGGAGTCAAGCATTATAAATGTTAAGAACTGCTCTTCATTAAAATACATCACAGTCTTAGGGATTATGTTTCATCTCTCCTGACACTGACAACAGAGTGAGATCTCCCATCCCTTCACTATGTATTTGGCTTTGACTTTTATTTGTATATGCTTTCAAAAACATATGACAATATTCTCAAGGTCTAGATGTATGGTGTATTTGAGTTTACAAAAATTAATTTTTGTTATTTCTTTGTTTTGTTAAGAAAAGGGATTCTAAAAAGCTGGCCAGTTGAGTAAAGTCTGAAAGGGTTTAGGAGGGAAAAACTGTTTTTAAGAAGAGGTGAGCACTGATAATAAATAAACTCACTGTCTTGGGAAGAAAGGAGCTGGTGAAAAGCAGACAGATTTCAAGAAGAGCCTTTTTTTTTTCTTAATGCAGGAGTGCAACACTGAGTCTAGACAACTTCCTCTCAGATTTAGTATAACACAAAACGGTGTGCCTAGATGTCTCCTGGAAAATGTATATCTATTGCTTATGTCACCTTGTGCTAATTAAGTACACCTACTGAAAGCTGCAGTTATTTTATTACCAAAGTAAGCTCTGAAACCATTATGTCACTTGTGGTTTCCTAGTATTTGTGACAAAACCCTGCCAGATTCCAGCTGGATCCATTTTTATACTTTTGTTCCCTTCTCCCATACTCATGCATATGTGGTGTGCTATTATTGCAGGGCAGTAGGGTTCAGAGACCTCAGTTTGCAAGCCTTGTTGTGATAATGTGCACTTCTGATTACACCAGGCACCAAGGTGAGTGCATACAGCCACTGATATGTGAACTGACTTTGTCTTAGACATGTTAACTGAGGAAAATATCTCACTTAAGTATTTGTGCTTCAGAATTGATGACCCTCCAGTGGTTGGCTCTACATTTTGGAGATAATTTAAAGCAGTCAGCAAAAGGAAATTATTTCATGAAAGAATATAAAAAAAGAAATTGAAAAAAAAGTTGGTTTTGACACAGTTTACAACAACACCATCATACATGGCAGGTGGCTGTGTGTGCACAGTATGGCAGTCAGTGATGCTACTGGCACACAGTCTGTCCTTCTTTTGTGCCACCCTTTAATTTGTTCAAATTTATTATTCAAAATTATCCTATGCTTTAACAGGTGCCCATGATGTTAAAAAGCATGTAGGCCCACAACAGATGCCTGCATTAGTTTTTTTGTTGGCACAGATCTGCACCTTCTTTTATTTGCCATGAAAATATTTCTAGTGGGCAATGAAGGAAGAATAGGCTTCCTACCTCTGCTATTGGATGCTTATAGATGGACAGTGTCTTGGAGCAGTTTTTGACATGGGCTGAGTATCACAAATTTGTTACTGGAAACTGTCAGGGTGGCTGTATGATCGGAGATCAATCCTGCATTGTAACTGTGAGGAATAAAGGTCCACAAGGATCATCTTCAGAGAACAGGGGTGGGCTCAGGCTTCCTTTATCTGCTTTAGCTGACAGAGCACCAACTCTTCCAGATGCTGTTTGCTGACAGATTGTATTTGCAACAAAATGTGTCATCTCAGTGTTCTATTTATGAATACATTTAATTAAAATCCATTCATGCAGATGTAAAAAAATTTACCATTTAAGGATAGTATGAAAAGGACATAGGGAGGACTTCTATTCCTGTAACTTTTTTGTCCTGTACTATGGGCTTTTCAGTGCCTATTTGATTTTTCCAAGATATTCTTAGATTACCTGTTTGACTAAAGTGGCTTTCAAATATAGATTCTCCAAATGGAAATGCTTACAGAGAAACCATTCAATAATCAAAGTCCTTCATTTCCCATCTCTCAGCTATCTGCAGTTTTTGAAATGCAGCTTCATGACTCTGACAAGGGCTCCATGCTCAACTGCCAAGACTGAAAATGGTGCATCTGCTACAAATATTTAAACCACCACTCTACAAAAGATTTCAAGATTTAAATAACCACAGCACCTCATAATAAAAACATGTCCAGAGTCTTATCTACACTAGATCTAATCATACAAGACAAAGAAATATTCTGATAGTGCTAAACTACAAAGGTAAACACTCCAAAGTGGCTAATGTCAAGAGTGCCCACACACCCCCCGGTTGCTCAGGGATAGCATGGTTCAGACGTTGAATTACAGGATGATATTCTATTTTTAGAGGATCTATATGTATGCTGCACAGGGAATCTGCAGAATATCTGCAGATGTGATGTATAGGAAGGATCATCAAATATGCATCAGGATTTAAACAAATTAGGGAGAAGTTTAGAACTGCAAAAAAATTTAAGGACTCAGAATTAAAGCTCTGGTTTACCATGCTAACTAGCTTCTCTCTGGGGTGCAGGGCGGCTTCTGTGGATGACTATAAAGAGAACATCTTTTTAATGAGTAACACAGCTAAAGACTGAGGTCTGATCTGTTAGTAAACAAAGATTTAACAATAAAACATCCCACTTACAACATTCTGACTCGTTTGAAAATTCCCAGATGTGTTGAGCAAGCCATTGGGTTGTTGTATATATAACTACCTGTCTCTGGATACCTAGTAGTGAGTGTGCATAGGCAGCCACAGGGTAAAAAGGTGTAGCCATTTAAACTGCAAGGAAGAGAGGGCATTGGCATCTGACTTTCCTGATTGCCACAGTTGCAAAAACAGGAAAAAAAAAAAAAAAGTCAAAAGAAGGTCAAAGAAGTTCTTGGAACCAAAAGAAAAAAAACATTTTGGATTCTGGAAGCAAAAGAAATAATGGCATTAAAGGAATGTAAAATTGGCCAGAATAATAGCAAATTGCTACCACTGCTGTTGAGTAAACACAACAGATTCTTCTGCCTGCGACAATTCTGCCATTAGCACAAGAGAATCATTCATACCATAGCACTGAAGAAAACAAACAGAGATCTGTAGTTAATTTGCAGTGAAATCCTGAGACAGCAGCCTCGAGAAGATGAGGACAAAGGACCTTGACAATACCCTCCACAAGCTGCACCTATAATATGAGTGAAAACATCGTGTGTGTGATCAGAAAACCAATGAGAGAGCCTGAAGGTCTGAAAGAAACAAACCGAGGAACTGCCAGCCAGAAGTGGAGGAGGTGGAGGATGTGTGTGCTGGGCTGCAGCACAGCCAGGGCAAAGTGGGTAATGGATTCCTAGAACTGAGGAAAAGTTGAAAGAGACAGGGATACAGAGGATGGAGGTTGAGTAGTCTAAAGAATCATCAGAGAAAATCAGATGGAAGGGGGCCTGTAGAGGTCCCACTGAATTCACCCACTAGCCCAAGGCACTCCAAACTTTCCTCCCATCATTGTCTAGAAAAAGCAATGATGTCCTTGTTGTAGTGGGAGTGAGGTTGCTGAAATGCCCAGGAAATCCCAACTCTGCCACTGAACCAAGTATGATCGTTTTGCATTGCTGTGGTGAGGACTAGTTGGTATTTTAAAATGTCAAACAGACGCTGCAGTCCCTCTCTTCATTAAGACCTTTCACTTTGCGAATTATCAATTCACCACCAGCCCTGAGGTCAGACAAAAATAACTCCTGATCAGACAAATATCCATTCAAAGGGCGGGCAGGCCCCTGTGTACAGCCCCTTCAGTCAGAGGACTTTGCAAGCGGTCAGAGGACAAACCATTCCTCTCAGGTGAGCTCTCTAATGACCTATAAAGCAGACTGAAAGGGCAGAGCAGGAAACACAGCCCATGTCACATCTTTATCTGGTCAAATAAGCCTAAACTCACCAAAGCCGGAACTTCTGACAACTGCTTGAATTCATGCGAGAGATATCCGTGACATAACTGACATCAGTAATGCCCGGGCTGTCTTTTCTCACAGACTAGCTAGTTGCTAATCAGCAGTGGATGTTTTGTATCTTTTCTGAGATTGTTTGCTGCATCTACAGTTGCTTTGGCATGTAAGGATATACTGTATAATAGGAACAGCTACAAAATGCTGAGAGAAATTGGGCTTTGAGATGGAAGATGAAGAAAACTCAATCAGTGAGTGACTCTCTCATCTTTCAATAAAAGTTCTTTTAATACTGGAAGTGAATAAAGGTAATTTTTTTTTTTTTTTACCTGAGTAATGCTAGATGGAGACTAATTTTAATAAGTATTTTAGTAAGTCAGGTTTTGGTCACTTTTTTGCCAACTATGAGGGCATAATGGAAGTCAATAAATTAACCATTTCAGTCTAAACAAAATCTAAGAATCACAATGAAAATTCAGTTGCAGGAAAATTCCCTTGGCAGTAAATAAAATTTTATAGCACATGTAAATAACAGTTTGAGTGGCTCAATTTAGCAGTGACAAAAGCTGTTTTCAGTGCAGAGTAATTGTTCAAATTGCCCCCTTATACAAAAAAAAAACCAGTTAAAATGAGCCAATTTATGTAAGCATTGACAAGAATTGTTTTCAACTGTAGGCATTCTGTTAAAGCTGTTTAAAATTAAGTAGATGGTTGCCAAATTGATGCAATTACTTAGACATCATAAAAAGGGTTTTAAATCTATAAATGCGTCTGCTAACAGTATTAAATTGAGGCAATTAGCCAACAGGAATTTTAACCTTCATCTAGCCACCAAGAATCTATTTGGACATGAGAAGTACTTTCATATATCTCACTGTACTTTATATTGATAATTAAGGAGAGGAATTACCTGGAGATAGATCTCCAACATGAGTTTTCAGAGGTGTGCCTATCTTCAGGCAGTGTTAAACCATGAGTTGTGGACGTTGTATTCACATTAATTGGTGCAGCATGAACTATACTGATATTTTTCACCTCTATGTTTGCACCTTTTGTTATTTAGTCAATTAGTATGCACCTTTTGTTATTTAGTCGATTAGTCTTATACTTGAAAGCATCTGGAAGCAAACCAACCCCATTAACAGAGAGCAATTTTATGAAATGAGACCTGTGAAATTCCTTGTTCTCTCTGTCTCTGGTGGACAGCTTGGTGCCACACAGCCCGGGACCCTGCCTGTTTTGGTGCTGACATGGCAGGTGCTCTGTGTGTGTCACTGCTCTTACAATTTGCCCAGCAAAAGCTATGTAGTATTGATGCCTTAGAAAGTCGACCTGGAACAGAGACTGGACAGAGCTAGAGAATAAAGTAGGTCTTTATTGAAAAGCCTCCAGGATCTACCTTGGGCAAGACAGAAGCCTGACCAAGGCTGCACCCAGGGTGGACCAGGAGCCAACAGAAAAAA